>JAQMYJ010000001.1:24339045-24371204 GCA_030014305.1 Clarias laeviceps
AGATATAGGTATATATTATATACAGTATATATATATATATATATATATATATATATATATATTTTTTTTTTTTTTTCCATTCAATACATTAAAATCCATTCAGAGCAGAGGAGCCTGATTAAAACTTGATGTATGACTTCGCATATTTAAGTTATATATGTCTAATGGATTGAAATGACATTAACAGGATAGTAAACTACCTTTATTTCTCTATATAATCCCTTGCTACACTAATGCACTTATGCCAGCGTTTCACTAGTGCTTGGATACCATCAAGGTAGAAAGGTTCCTCAGTAATCCAGAGCCATGATGGGACTGCCTGCTTAATGTCTGAAACGCTGGTCTCCCAGGAACTCTTTTAATGGCACAATCATACGGAAATGGCGTGGAGTGAGGACAGGACTTTATGAGGGGATGTGGCAAGAGGTGTTTGCAAATGATTGTGTATACAGTTCCCACAGACAGATGCGACTCCACAAGTTGGTGGCAAGTTATCCGTTGAGGATCAGGCGTTCAAATCACTGAATGTTCACAGGAATGACTGCGGTGGGCACCGAGCCACCTCGGTTTATTCATTCACGGATATACTATACTGCCTTGTTTGCACTATTCAGATGTTTTACTGTATATCATCACCGTGCTGTGCATGAAGTGTTCTGTACCTGTAAATCGGTTTTACCCCATTAATAAAAATTTCATCACAAGTCCTGGTTTGACTTGAACATCTCTTGTATAAAATATTTATTACAAAGTACTCAATACCATTCTTGAATAGTACTTGAATGATTTTAGACACAGAACTTGTGCTTCTAACTCAATATGGGAGTTTCAATGGCCTTCTCAGTGCCCATTAAAACCAATCTTTAAATGTGTGACACAAAGTTCCTTCATGCCATGTTAATGTTCTTCATATTGTAAATGTGGCTGGCTTTAGGGTTTTTTCTTTTTTTCTTTTTTTTTGCAAAACAAGTTGCATAATTGACTGAGCTATTTTTACAGTCATCTGTCAGCTGTGCTATTTTTGAGCCAAGCTCTACATCCTAACATGCCTTAATAATGCCTAAATAATATTTATTCACTTGTCTACTCACTTTTAAAGCACACTTCTACAATTCTTGATGTTTTTTCTGATCTGTTATATAAACCACTCATTTACAGTTGTTTCCAAAGCTCAAGCCTAAACCCATACAGTACATGTTCTGTATTGAATGCATTCAACAGTCTTATGATAATTTTATTACACATCATCGTGACTGCAACAGTTCTTTTAACATGAGGAGCTTGGAAAGCGTTGCCTAGGTTCTATGGTAGTCAGAGATATCAGCAATCAGGCCATTTAGCTCCACACCAAAGGATTATGGTACCAGATGGTGTCTGGAGTATGACACGTGACTCACCACAGCATCTGAGCGTTGTGGTCAATTCTTCACATCCTGTGAGCATCTAAGTAAATTGTGCTCTCTGTCTCTTTAGAGAAAATCTGGTGGCCTTATTCATAATTCTTCACAGCATGCTACTGTATGGAGAGTCTTGTTTAGAAATACGAATGCGTATGCATGTTCAGATGCTCAGATTTGGCTTGTTTCCTACTTGAGCAAGAATAAGATGAAGGCAGGTTTAGCTACACTAAGTTTTTTTAGTTAAACCTGTTATACTTTGTTTATTGGGGCAAACATGAGACTTGCATTGTGTTAGTATAAGTTTAGACCTTCCTGTAATGTTCTGTGTATCTTGTTACTGTAATAGGAAACTGCTCAGAATTGTGAATCCTAGCCAGGACGTGCATAATTGATGGGTTTCAGTGTGTTGGCAGCAGACAGCCCAAGTGTCCCTGTGGCACTTTGGGAAGGCAAGAATGTCTAAGAAAGTTAAGGTAATGTTGATCATTTCAAATTTACTGTGTGTGCGTGTCATCTTATTTATACTATTCGTCTTTAAGATCCTTTACTGTATGTCTGCAAGATCCTTACATTTATGTCTGACTGGTCTAGGTTTAGTGATGTGTGACATTTGTATCAAAAATTAACTTAGCATTTTATACTTCTTTTATAACACATCATAATATAAAAATTATATGAATTTTAATTTTATGCCCTGTATTTGATTTAATTAGATATAAGAAATCATAAAATGGTGCTGGACAGTGTGTTCCCAGGAATGCAGAGGGTACTGCTGACTTTTTGTATTTAATGCAATAATTAAATTGTAGCAGTCAACACGGTAGCGTAGGTGTTAACATCGTGGTCTCGCACTTCCAGGGTTGAAGGTTTGATTCCCATATCGGGTCTGTGTGCGTAGAGTTTGCATGTTCTCCTCATGCTTGGTGGGTTTCCTCCAATAGTCCAAAGACATGCAGATTAAGTTAAATGGCATTACCAAAATTGCACGTAGTGTGTGTGCGCCCTACGATTGATTGGCCCCCTGTCAGCGGTGTTCCTGGCTCGTGCCGAAAGTCTCTCTGGATAGTCTCCAGCCCAGGCCCCCCCCCCCCCCCGCATTCTTACAGTATAAATCAGGTAGCGGTGCTGGCTCAAAGATCCAGCGTTCTGTATTTGATGCAGAGCTCAGGTTACTATCTGTGTGCAGTTTCTCTCCATGTTCTCCATTGTTCACGAAGGTTTCCTACACTTACTGTATCAACATGCCCCAAAAAACATGCCTGCAGGTGGATTGGCTAAATTGCCCATAGGTGTGAATGAGCGTGTGGATGTGTGAATGCATAGTGCCCTGAGGGTGTATTTTGACTTAGTGCCCAGTGTTTAGATCTGGATCTGAATTGATGAACTGAATCTGAAGTGGTCACTGAAGCAGAATGAATGAATGAAAAAAATACTTTATAAGCATTTCTGGAGCAAAATCTATAATATGTGACAATTCTTTCCTAACTTGATACCCTTTTTTTTTTTTTTTTTACCAGAAAACAATTTAAAAGAAAAAAAACAATGAGAACAACTTTTTTTCTTTTTTCTTTTTCTTTCTATTAGCTATTTTTGGTTTATTGTTCTTGTCCAAAATTAATGCAGGTTAGGTGTTCACATGCAAATATATATACACACACAAACAGACGAGCCATAACATTATGTCCATTGACAGATGAATAACACTGATTATTGCGTTACATTGGCACCTGGATTTGATATATTAGGCAGAAATGGAACATTTTATCCTTGAAGTTGATGATGGCTGGACGACTGGGTCAAAGCAATTCCAAAACTGCAGCTCTTTTGGTATGTTCCTGGTCTGCAGTGGTCAGTCCCAAGGAAGGAAAAATCCAGTGAACCAGTAACAAGGTCAAGGCTCATTGATGCATGTAGAAAGTGAAGGCTGGCACATGTAGTTTGATCCAATAGAAAAGACTATTGTAGCTCAAATTGCTGAAAAAGTTAATGCTGCTTCTAAGAAAAAAAAATCAAATTTTATTTGTCACACAGTATGATATGCAGTGAAATGCTTATATACAGTAGAAATAAGAGTATATGAAATACCTAATGTAAAGAGGTGTCAGAACACACATAACGTTGCAGTTTGTTACAGTATGTGTGGTAGTTGAATAGCCACAGACCGGTCAGGGTCACCACCTACAATGGATATTTGAACATTTGTACTGCACCATGGAACACTGGAATAAGGTGTCCTGGTCTGATGAATCACATTTTCTTTTTCATCATGTGGATGGCTGGGTGCACTATGGGAAGAGTGCAAGCTGGCAGAGAAAGTGTGATTCTCCGGGCAATATTCTGCCTGAAAACCTTGGGTCCTGTTATTAATTAGTATGTTACTTTTACATACTTCTTCATGGCAGCAATATTCCCTAATGTGTAGTAGGATCATTCTGCAGAATAAAGAGCTCTGCCATGATGCACAGGTTGTTCAGGAATTACAAGATGTTACTTGGATTCCAAATTACCCATATCTCAATGTGTGTGTGTGTGTGTGTGTGTGTGTGTGTGTGTGTGATGCCCTAGTTGGAGCTATGGGTTTTCGCAGTCACCCAGTCAGCTGATCAGTTAGCTGACCAGACCAGGAAAGCATCCAGTATCGATATTGATGCATTTGCATTGTTAGAAGAGTTTGCAGTGCATCAGTAGTATAAATGGCAGTGTAAACGTATACTTATACTGTATGTTAGAGCGTTACCTCAATTAGTATCTCATCAGTATAGCATCAACTTAACATTACACCAGTGCTATGTTGGACACACCTCCAAAGTCTCCAATATGTAACGACATACTGACCAGGGTAAGGCTTTTTAATTTTTATATAGTGTAATTTGTGTAGAATGTATGCTTGTGCACGCATTTAGCTATTTTAGTGGGCAAAAATATATTAACTTAATTATAAATTAATAGATGAAATAAGGTTTATGGTGTACTGCAATATTGTCCAAACACATTTGAAGTAGTTATTACTTATTTCCAGCCTAATGAGGTCTGATCCTGTTTTGCTGTTTAATGTGATAACAACCAATAATATTCCAGTGAAAAAGAAATATAATCATGGAGTACAGAAAAAGAAATCTCACAATACCTTGGATGCATAAGTATGAATACCCCTTAACTGATATTAAGAAAAAGTACCTTTTGCTTGTAACACAGCGCTTACAGTAATCTGTTGGGTTAAGATTCTCTCTCACTCACTCTTGCTGATTTTCTATAATGTTTATCCTGTTTAGGGTCACAGGGGGCTTGGAGCCTTTCACAGGGGACTCAAGCAGGGTACACCCTGAATGGAGTGCTAATCCATCACAGGTTGCACCAACTTTTTTTTAATAAGCTGCAATATTATAGCAAATCTTTTGTATTAATTATGCAACTGATAAAACCCACTGACAATGACTCAATAAAACAATCACATTACTGAAGATTTGTATTTTGTTAAGTTTAATAATTGAGCTACTTTACTTGAGCAACGTTGATTTTGTGTCATTAAGTATGTCTGACCAATCTCTACCAGCAAGGAGTCAAGGGTTGATGAATGGATAAAATGTCTGCTCTACTGGTTACTGTGGCATCAGGCGAGTGACACAAGAGAGACTGTGTGGACTCGCCTTTATATCAATTGAAAAAGATGTTACACCCAATATAAATTATAATGCCTTTATTGCAGAGTTAAGCAAGAAGGAAAGTGATTGTTTTAAGCATTCATTCAGTGAGTAATTTATCTTACTTGTTTGTTACCTAATACTGTAAAAGACACCCAAGTACCAGACACTATAGGCAAGCTTCTGTAAGGGCTTACGATGTGTTGGAACGACACAACTCTAAGCTTCAAGTGGAAAAGGAGCTACTATGTGATTTATGGTTTGTAAACTTGCTTAAAAGTTAAACAAAACTTCTTAATAAACTGCAATTTCTTGTCGTATATGACAAACTCGGATGCTAGCAGTTAAGTCATAAGGTTGTATATTCTAGCCTATACGGGTGCTATCAAAAAGTTTTGAGACTAGTTTTGTAACACGCCAACACGGAGCGCAGACCTTCATAAGTCAGTGTGTCAGAAGACATCGTCCTGTGTATATTGGGAGTTGTGCAACTGGTGCTATTTTGGCCATGTGCGTTACCACATCATTTCATCATGGACAGCAAGTTAGAACAAAGAGCAAACCGGAAATTCTGCAAGAAACTAGGCAAATCTGCTACAAACATTTACGGCGACGCTGCAATGAGTGATTTGAGGTGTTTCGATTGGCATGTGCGCTTCAAGAGTGGACGAACATCACTGGAAAATGATGAGAGATCAGGAAGACCTTCAACAAGCTCAATTCCAAAAAATTTTTAAACCCTTGCCAACTTGTGCATGATGATCATCGGAGAACTCCCGCACCCACCCTACTCAACAGATAATAACAAAGGATTAATAATTAAGTAATAAGTACTTTCCTGCAAACCAAACTAATCTCAATACCACCTTCTATATTGAAAAATGTGTTGCAAAATGTAGTTATAGCACCAAGATTATACATGCAAATGTTCTGCATGCATGTTAATGAGGCACGGCCTCACAAGTCCAGTTCGCACAGGGCCTCGAACCCCCCCCTTGTGACTGCGATGGCAGTATGTTTTGTTCTGTGGTTTAAGCAGAACTCTGATGAACCTGAGCTTGATCAGCACATTTTAGTGGCGATGGTCCTTCAGTGGTTTGCTGTTAGATTTTTAGAGCATGCTAAATGTTCTGATTTTAGTACAAGTTGGAATACTTTATCTTTTTGCTAATGATAATCATTTACTTCCGTGTTTGAGTTCCTGTACGGCAAATTGCTCCTCTCTGATTGCCTGTGCCATCTCTTAAAAGCTTCCAGAGCGTTTCGGATCACAGGAGGAATGCGGTACTATCTTCTTCCGGGATCTTGGTTTCTGACCCTGTAAAGTTTTATTTGAAACAGATCTTCCATGCTGTGGAAGCTTCCATGTTTGATGATGTGACCACGATCACACATGTTAGCCATGTGCTCTGTGCAGTGCGTGGAGTGTGATGTCATATCCTGTTCGATGCAAGTCATCATTATGAATTTGGCTCTCGGATTAGTCAGTAAGACTTACGTAAATATTTATGTGCTTGTTTTCCAAGGATTCTTTTTGGCAAAGATTCTTCCAGCACTGCCTTTGCTCTTATCGCACCCACTATATTCAGCTTTTAGTAGATTTTGGAATTTTCTGGGTTTAAATTGTGCTTGTGTGTGTGGTTTTGGATGTTTTGTCAAAGTGGATTTTTTTTTTTTTTTAGAGCATGGGAATCAAGTGCTTCGAAGTAACAGAGAGTGAGAAAGAGAGTGAGACAGACAGACAGATAGAGAGCAAGTGAGAGAGAAGGAGAGAGAAAGAGAGGGAGGATTAGAGAGGTAAGTATGCATCAAAATCCTAGATCCTAAATTGGCTAAAATACAGGCTTTTAAAATAAATAAAAAATCACAGTAGGTCACAGATCAGAGCGCGGAGCACCGTACACACAGCTGCACAAATTCAGAGAGGAAAAGAAATAGTGGCTGAAGCACAGCCCCCAAATGAGGGAGAGAGGCTTGATCCCCTTTCTCTCCTCCTCCTTCTGGGCCTGTCTGAAAAGTTTCTGGGTGGAGTAGTTCACTATCTTCCTCACACTCACACATATACACACACACACACTGGCAATACACAGACATGTACCTCTCAACCAGCGAGGAGTCCGACGTGGTGAGTCCCTGTTTAACAATGTCTTTACATACACACACACACACACACATACTCGCATGAGTATACACAGACACTCACTCACATGCTTATGTGTAGCACTTCAGCACAGACCCAGCTGTTTTCTTTCCATCCAAACAAAGGAGTAAAATCCCAGTTCTTTTCTGGAGCTTTCTACGCCGTAGTCTGCGCGAGAGAGTCGCGTTTCACTGTTAAACAAGAGTCTTGTTAGATGTGTGTTTGCGAGTCTAACACCGTGACTGTCATTAATTCAGGCCTGTTAACATCTGGTCAACTCTAACGTTGACAAACTGACACTGTAGCTTGTAGTGTGTGTAGATGCCGGGCACAGACTGAGATCATTACCTTTTAAGCCTCCCCTAGGACCTTATCACATACGTGCAAACCTTTTCCTGTTTTCATTCTTAAGGTTGTTTATTTCAGGCTGAAGTCAAGACTGTGTAACGGATTTAGAAATCAAGATATAGGAATTTTACATCTGAATTTACAGCGTGCATTTAAACTATTATTTGTCATGTTCAACTGTACATTGAACTGCATGATGCTTAAGTATTGAATATTTATGCCCGGCCCAACCTACTATAGCAATTCATGCTAGACAAAACACTGACAACTCATATGTAATGCTAAAAAATGCATATAGGGCTGGCTGGTATAAACAGAATAAATTCTTCTAAATGCAGTTAAAAATGGCCTGATGTGGACAATTTCTTTTTTTTTTTTTCATTTTTCTTTTTTTTACCAAGAACAGTAAGAAATGCACAGAATAGGAGGAAGTTGTGACTTATTACCTTCTGGCCCAGAAAGTACGTTCACTGTTGACAGCCATCTCAGATGATTACACAGGATAAAATGCCTCATACAGTTGATTTGATGTTCAGTTACCTGATTAATTCAATCCTGCTTCCCTGATGCAACCACAACCTATTCATCCTTGCTTACACATCATTAAAAGTGCTTAAGGACATTTGAAAAACTATAGCAAATGTAATAAACATCAATGAGGCCAATTGCTTCTTTGATCTGTGATTTTTCAAAATGCCTTAGGTGGAGAACATAGAGCAACATGCTAGAGATGGGGGAAAATTGATTCAGTGATGTATAGCGATTTTTTCGTGTGGCAATTTACATTTCACCACACTGACTCCAAAATCGATTTTTTGAAAATTATTTTTTATATTTTTGCATTTGAGGTGGTGAAATGTTGGTATTCCTCTCTAATCTGAATTGGCTGAACTATTCACACATTGGCAGCTAGCAAAGCATCCAATGTGCTACGAGCAAACTACACTGTATATATATATATATATATAGAGAGAGAGAGAAATATATATATATATATATATATATATTAAGAAATCTTATTTATTGTATAAATATATAAATAATAAATTTATTGCCATATTAATATAATATAATTAATACATAATTAATATAATTAATACATATTGATATATATGACCATAGTATGATGATAATATGATAACATTATTATTAATATATTAATATTATAGTAATATGATATACATAGTACTGTATATGTATAATACTGTATATAAATGTATACTTACAGAATCGCAATACAAACCAATTTGGCACCTAGGTTTCGTGATATTATCGTATTAGGTGGGGCCTTGTGATTCCCATCCCTACTACACACACACTGTCCAGTTAAAGTAAAAATTGCACAAAGAATACACAAAGAACATAATTGTAAGTCTAATGGGGTTTAAGGGAAAGATTTGGATAATGGTGAGAGCATCCTTTTCTGTTGACCCAGCTTGCTACTGTATTTGGATCAAAACATGGTATGGATACTTGGTGGTATGAAACATGGTATGATACTTTTCATAATCAATGTTAAAGTGCTTATGTTATGTTGTATTAATAATATTATGGCTGATTGGTATAAGTAACAAGCACAAATGATTCTGCCATCTGTCTTTCAATCACTGTGTCCCTGTATCTGTATGTGTAGTGATTTAGGTCCTGTGGTCCAAGTCACAGTCATAATGGTTTCATAACAAACTGAATTGGTCATAACTAGTAGATTCTGTAGTGCTCTCATTTCTTTTCACGACCAGCCTCACTTCTCACATGTAATATAATTTTAAATTATTTGTACATTTATTGCTTATTTGTTATTCTGTGTTGTCTGTATCAGGAAATCATTGTGCAAATGCTACTTATGTATGTAAGTGTTAGTGTGACTATATGGAAAGGGGATATAGTACATGCAGTACACCATTAGCTGGGAAAATAGTGGAGGAAAAAAAAACTTGAGGACCAAGCTGTCATTGGTACCACAAGCTATATAGTGTTTGGCAACTGGCATTAAGAGGATTTAATAGTAAGTGTTCATTATTATTAAACATTTTTGTATCTAGTCGCAGCTCTCTAGGATGGAAGGGATTTCAACTTTAAATAATTTGACATTGTGTTAAGATTCTATAGTAAGCTTTTGTGAACCCTTTAATGTTATGCACAGCTTTGTGGTAGAGTGTATTCGTAATCAGAAGCACTTTTTCACATACAAGGAATTTGTTTTGGTTATGTGGTGCAAAATTGCTTGAAAATTATGCATTAAATGCGGAAAGACATAGACTGTCACACAAACTGATAATATACAGTACATAAAAAAATTCTAAAAACAAATATATAAAAATAGCTACTCCGGTTTCCTCCCACAGTCGTTCCCAAATTGCCCGTAGTGTGTGAATGAGTGTGAGTGTGTGTATGTGTGTGTGCCCTGCGATGGATTGGCACCCTGTCCAGGATGTACCCCCGCCTCATGCCCTAAGCCTCCTGGGATAGGCTCCAGGCCCCCCGCGACCCTGAATACAGGATAAAGCAGTATAGACGATGACTGAGTGAGTGATATAAAAATATCTATCTATATTAATTATATACATACTGTAAGTTAGGTTAAAACGTTTGACAGTCTGTACAGTAGGAAAAAACAGGCTGGCTGAAGTAGTGTAGCGTTTGCTTATTATGCAAGTTGAGTTAATGTAATGCATTGCGTTGGTGAATGTAATGTCCGCAAAGTCACTATATTATATTTAAAAAATATTTTGAACTTAACATCATAAAATAATTCCTACCACTCGAGTAAAGTATGCTATGCTAAAAAAAATCCACTAGATGACACTGTGTCCTTAAATATTATGCCTTTTTAGCATAGCATACCACAAGAAAGATAGTAGATGCACAAAAACATTTGTTTGCATGGTGTGTTACTTTATCTGTTATTGCTAATGTTTTCGGATATTTTTGGAGGGTATACCGGAGTCAGTTCTTTACGTTTCAGTGAGGATGTTTAAGGGTAAACTATTCATCTGAATTAAAAAGGCCTGCAAATGCGTGAGAGAGTCGGAGACTGGACAGAGCTCTTTCTCCATCTCCCCTCTCTCCCTCTCTCTCTGTCTTTTCTTTTATTTGTGGTGGAGAGAAAGAAATAGAAGGAATAAGAGATATGAAATGAGAGATAAAGAAATCTGGCACACAAGCCATATCCTATGCTGCATGTTTATATCCTCGCAGGACAGGAACAGTCCTTGTTTATACATACTGGGCAGGGCATGATAAAGAGTCATTACACTTGAACAATGACATGATCAAAAATAGCTTAGCGCAGGAATGATTTTCAACTTGGCCATCTAAAATATTATTAATTGCTAATGCAGTACATGGAAATAGACCAAGTCACTCTGTGAGTGTTGAGCTAAAACAAAGACCTCACGGATTGAATAAAAACAGCTTTAAAATGTTAGAAACATAAGCTTACCTTAAGAAATGTTATAATTGATTATAATCTATTATTTTTAGATTCTAAGATGCCACATAATTTTATGATTATTTTAACATTAACATTATTTTAATACATTTTAGACATATAAAAAACAACAGCTTAAAGGGAAGCTCAGAACAGAAAAGTAGGTAGACTACTGTATATTCATTAGAATGCAGAGATTATTTTCTTTATTTGCACAGTATTTCAGTTTATAGGGAGATAGAAGGCAAATGGGTTTAAATGGCAAATGTGTGAATGGTTCTCCACATGCTGTTGGGCCCGTGAGCCCTGAATTTGGTTTCACTGCAGTCAACATAGAGAAGGTTGAAATTCAGAATAAGGATAGGGGGCAGGGTTTTATTATGTAATGTAGTGTTCAACTTATATTTAAAGTGGGAAGTTCGAACTCTAAATCATATCATTCTCAATCTTTATGTATTTGAGCTACAGTACGAAGTGGGGAAAACATGAATGTCAGCTAACTGTGATGATTGATGTATGTTTAGAACTTTACAACTCTATATTATTTATATTATAGATTTAATAAGCGAATATGACAGTATGTTGATTGATCTAGAGCAAATACTAATATATACAGTATAACTCATTTGAAGGTAAACAGTGCTACTTTGTTTAGTGTTCACGCTGGGAGCAGCAATGTTGTTTTTATGAATTGCTGAACTCAAGCTTGAGGAGACCAACCTGTGTTTCTGAGTGGGAATTCCAAATTGAAGGGGCAGTTTCTTTGTTTGTTTTTTATTTTCTTTTATAGTAATGTGAGGTTTAGTCGAAAGCAGTATACTTGCCACCACCGCAGTGAGTTTAGGATATTCTTCAGAAAGAGGGCCAGAAATCAACAATAGACAGCTTCTGGAATATTGTAGGACTCCTCCAGCATTTCTTTTGTATTAGTATTGAGGTCACTTGAAGCTGTAGAACTGAGAGCAACTATATCTTGATTCCAGTGTTCTAGACATGTGGGGGACAGCAGGCAACATCCCTTACTAAATACAATGACAGCCAGTGTGCATGGAGAGCATTTCAGCAAGCATGTCCGTAATGCCATCTTTTAGTTATAACTAAATTATGTCACATATTTTGGTACAAATGTGTTGACTTTTTTTTTTTTTTTTACTTTTTTGTTGTTGAGCAAGTTGCAATCTTCAGCCAGGTGTAGAGGTCTGTCTGGCATGGAAACCCTCTATTAGGAACTCTTAGAAGCTCTGACATCTCTTGTGCACTCTGATACATTCCCTTCAAAGAATCAGCACATTTAATCATGGCCAGCTCTCCTCTTTCTATATAATGTAAATGTAATAAAACAACTTCAATAACCAGTCGTTCTCCTTGCACCATTTGTGCATATGACTTTGCAGTAACTAGCTTTGCTGGCAAAAAAAAAAAAAAAATGAACAGACTGTTACTGTTTATTTATCAAGCTAAATTTAAAACTGCCCACTAGCTGGGACAGGATATCAGGCAAAAGATCAAGTGAGCATCGCCACTCTGTCATCTCACCTTCAAAAGTCTCCAGGAGCAGATATTACCATGTCTCTCATGCAATGCCAGCCCCCAGTTTTCATAGTTTTCCTGCTGGCTGTGAACATTTTCTTCCAGGAATCCTTTCATGGTTACCCACTTCTCACTATTGCAGCTTACAACGAGATGAAGGCTTTTGTTTTATTTTTGCCTTCCGCTATTTGTCTCTTCCCTTATCTTGTCCTGAATCCTGAGTTTATACAGAGTGGCCCAAAATCTGGATGGATAGGAAAAATGCATTTAAAACAGATTATTGCTGGTAGCTGGTAGTGATCGCCTCTGACTTTGTTACACTAAAGACTAGAACGTTGAACATTTCTTAATCCTTTAATGTTCTGCTAAACTTTTTGGTGTTGAGTCACTACAGTATGTTGAACTGAACCTGATTAAGCCATCTCTACCACTTGGTTGAGGTATACGCCGCTTAAAAATCCACTAGATGTCACTGTGTCTTTAAATAGCATGCCTTTTTTTAATTGCTTAGTTCATAGACTACCACGAGAAATAAAGCAGATCCAATGCGCCAAAACATTTGTGCTGTTGCACCACTACATAAGAAGTCTGCATTTTATATGGCAGTAAAGTATTTAAATGACACCTCTGCCTTTTGGAAAAGGCCTGCTTCCTACAGTACGTTTTAATTGTTATAATTGCCCCAAGGAAATAAAAAAATAAATAAATCAAGAAAAAGGAAATTCCATCCACTTTTTCTTAGTGAGGATGTTAAGGGATTATCATAACTGATGTTACATGCAGAGAATATTTCCTCCATTGGTGCAATGATTGTTCTGGTCTGAACGATGCTGGATTTTCAAGACTATGACATAACAAACATGGCTTGCTGTAGTTAAGTTACAGCAACAAGAACGGCAACAAAAACAGTCAGTTGTTCATTTAAGACACAAAGATCAGCTGTTCTGGAATAGTTCTTGCAAGAACAGTACTGTCAAGTGAATTTGCAAAAACACATCCCAGGAAAGCAAGACCAAGACTTACCTCTGCTGCAGAGGAGAAGTTAATTTAGAGTTACCAGCCTCAAAAATCACCAATTAACAAACAGCACCTCAGATTAAAGCAGTCATGAAGGCTTTGCAGGGCATGAGTAGTAGATACATCTCAATATCAACTGTTCAAATGAGATTATTGCATTGGATGCATTTCATTTTGTTTTACAATTTATGTAGAAAGAAAAAAAACCAGAAAGATTATGGAATTAGAAGGTGAGTCCTTCTAAACTTTTGACTGGTACTGTACTCACACTTTGTATTTTTATATTTTCATATTTTATAGGAAAAATTCCTATGGATGCATACTTTTGAGTTACCCTGTATATATCTTTTTTTCTTGTATCTTGTTTTTTGTCCTGGATTTTTTTGTGTCAGGTCTAAGCCATATTTTTCTAGATCCGAGTTTCTTGCGTATTTAACCCTGGCCTGTTTTTGGCTTATGGTTATGCATGATTTTGTCTTCCTGTGTGCTATCGCATACTGTGGATAAATCACATAAAAAAGCTTGTTCTGGGTTTAAAGACTCGCATTGAATCTCTAACTAACTCATGTGGTGTCACACACTGGTGTACCAACAAGTACAAACTTACTACAAACTACATGGGGCATGTAATAATTGACATTCTGAAAGCTTCTGGAATTTCTATTGTTGATGACATTTTGAAAGTTTTGGAAGGTGACGAACTATCAGTATATCTATATTGAATAGTCCAACAGTCTCATTGTGAAGCTATTAACTGTGAAGCGGTTAAGTGTAAGGAGTATACTCAGTATTTATTTGAATAAACCACATAAATTCCTGTTTACAACATTTTATACATTTATCATTTAATGTTTATTTATAATGCACATTGTACAGTAGTATAATTTAATACACTTGTATGAATTATTCTGCGTAATTGATTTCAGTCAATTTTTAGTTAGTTGTAAGAGAATATGAAATCTTAATAGGAGTCATTATTTTGATGGATTTACCTATGTCGTGCTGTTTTTCCTCTCTAATATTAACTTGGTCTCACAGTGTTGTGATTTGTGCGTGAAACAGGCACAGATTGAGCATGTTCACAATGTCCCCAGAGAGAGTGAGAGAGAGAGATAGAGAGAGACAGAGAGAAAGACACACACACACACACACACACACTGCTGAACTTTAGTTGGAAGAGAACAAAGCCAAGGAACAGTGTGTGCCTGTGTGTGTGTGTGTGTATGTGTGTGTGTGTGTGTGTTTTGTATATTACGCATGCTGTCATGTGACATCAGCAAGGTGGCAAAGATGGCAAGCTTTGGAGTCACAAACACAAATTTAGAGACACACTTAGACGCGCACACAATCCCATTTATACACACACACATAGACACAGTGAAGCAAACAGGCAGAGGCATTAATCACAGCAGAGAAAGAGCAGATGGAGATGCTGTGAAGAGGAGCCGAGAAGTGTGAGGGAGAAAGAGAGAGAGAGGGAGAGAGAAAGAGGAGGGCAGAGCAAGGGAGGGGGCTGAGTAAAAACGAAGGTGCTGAGAGAACGCAGAAGAGAGGGACAAGACAGAGAGAGAGAGGAAATACAGGATGCAGCCCACAACAACATCATATGCCGAGAGTAGGGAGCTTGTGACACACACTCGGTGAGAGGATGGATGGATAGAGACTCCAGGGCTGGGAGACCAAGTGACAGAGACTGACTGCAGCACCTGTGAGCCGCAGCAACAGCATCATTAGCATCTGCAGCTCCCTAGTCCCGGACCTGCTTTCTCATTTCATGGAGCATGGCAGCCTGGCCTTGTTAATTGAATGAGGATACTACAAACAGCAGCCTGTGCACCAGCTTCTGCAGCCCCTCTTCATTCAGCATGCGCTGGGAGAACGGGAGAACACGCTCAAGTGGAATCACTGGCGGCCGTCGGATACAGCGTAACACGAGCAGCGCGAATCTCTGTTCTCACAGCAACAGCAGCCATACGACTAACGCTCTTACTGTTAGCTCCAGCAATAGTAGGGACATCAGGTAGCACAGTAATAAGGTTGCAGGGCAGGTGTAGCTTTTAACTCAGCAACAGTGACAAGTTCTAAGTAAAAGCAAATCATTCAGAGTAGCACTATTGTAACGTTGCATTTGTGTAAAATACATTCGATTACTTTAGTGATTTAGTTGTTGAGCTGTAATTACTATTTGTTGAAAAACTCCAAAGGGAATTCAGCATTGTTGTTGTTGTTGTTGTTGTTGTTGTTTTGCTGAATTAACTGGTAGTAGCATCAATATCACTGGTATGAAGTGCTGACATTTAAAAATTTATGTGAAGTGTGTAGTAATCTGTTGTCATCAGTTTAGCATGACATTAGATAGTGAGCGATAGTTCCTGTTGTGCGATTGTAGTTTGTGTGTCAGCTGTGTTTGTGGTTATGGTGAAGAGAGCGAAGGCTCCATCCATTTTGGCTGATGAAGGCCTCCTGGATACGGCTGCTGAAAAGAGCAAAGGGGGGTCGAGTCAAGAACGATATTGGCGTAAGAATTCACTTTATCAAGTGTGTGAGAGCGAATGCCGAGAGTACAGTAATGTGGCCGTTTGTGTGTATGTTGACGTGTATGCTGACGTGTGTTCGTGTGTGTTTGTAAGTGTGTAAGTGCGTGCTGTTTATGGTAATGTGGTTATGCCTCGTACTATGTATGAACTCTGGAATACGTTATGATACATTAACATTTTAATGACTGCAGCTACTTGATGTCCTTATCTGAACTCGGCCTGTGGAATTCTATTCAATTTAATAAAGAGTAGACTTGCACTTAATAGTACTTTAATATTTAACTTTAGAATTTATTTATCATACGAATGGAATAATACTGAAATTGATTATGCAGGAAATAATAGTGAAATTGTGCACAGTGGTTTTAGACCTCTCTTAGACCTAGTTGGACAGTTGAGTGGGAGATTCATGCACAGTGTAGATTTTGTCTAAAACCAAACAGTAAAGCCAAGTTTTCTTTGGCTGAAATGTATGTTTAGGCTGTAAAAATAGGAATCAACTAAGGAAGGCCATTTAAATCTAATATTAAATAAATAAATATGAGCATAATAACTTTTTATACAGTATGTAACATCTCTATTCCACTTAATCTGAGAAGGCTGTCTTAAGGTCATTTTTATAAATGAAGTTATGAATTAAAGTGAGCAGTAAACATAATATAAAGTACTGAGCAAAACTCTTGAGCTACACCTCATTTCTTCATATTAATTAAAGAAATTAAAGAAATAGGAACAAATGCAAAGTGGCTAAAGATACGACTTAAAATTTTGTTGTTCATGTAACAACCTGAGCAGCACCCCTCATTTCCCCTCTCGTCTGTTCCAACCACTCAGCATTCAGCCTCACCAGTATACTAATCACAGCATCCTCACCTGTTTCTCACTTGCTCATGTCTTAAGTTAGATGTTTTTATGCTTGAATGAGGTCAAAGGGTCACTGTGTGGCTTAACAAACAAAAACATTCCTCTGAAAGTGGTCAGGTGCAGGAACTGGACTTTAAATGAGAGACAAAAACTTGCCAAAAATGAGAGACAAAAATGTCCTTTAGGAAGCCTGGAGATCTATTCCTCGAGACTACACCAAAAACACAAGATGGTCTGGCTCTTTGGAAGCAAAATATGAAGAAATAGGGGCGGCTCAAGGCTTTTGCACAATGCTGTATGCCTTTCTGGTCAGGTTATCCATTAACCCATGGACACATATAATTAGCATTGGCAATATTTCATTAATTCGACAACACCAAACAGTCAAACCTCATAAAATAGGAGATTTCATCACCTTGAGTTAGTATCACGTGGTTAAATTAAAGTAGGATCTGCTGGAGGTTTATGATTAAGCAGAGTGGAACCATATTGTTATATAAAACCACAGTTTTATACAGTAATGAATTTCATCATTATTACTAGCACTACTCATGCAGCAGAACGTTTGAAATAATAGTATACTATGCAACTATTTGATGTCTATTTCAGCGCTTATTATCTTCTCATTTAGAAAATTAGCAATAGAGGTTTATCTCAATAGGGTTCCCAGAATCTCTTTATAAGCATGTATATCTCATCAAGCCATCAAGTCTAAATACAACCCAAAGTCTATTCATGATTCTCAGACATACAGTAAGCTGGGAAACTAATTAAAATGTTCAGAAAGTTTTAAAAAATGTAGTAGAAAGTAGAGCAGGTTACATTGTCTGTTCTAAACAGTTTTACACGTGACCCAAGACCAGGTGTAGATGAGCACCGTACTACCGGAAAAATTAGCAACACAGTTTCCTCACACAATTGGGTCAGTTTGAGTAATGAGCTCAAGCCTTAGTAAACTGAAGGTTAATGTCAGACGCATTGGGGGTGCATTTTGCCGACTGCACTGAATTATATACAATACACGCATTGAGCCCTTTGAGGTTTACTGCAACTTTCATCAATCATACTTGATTCTCAACTTCAGATAATCTTAAAGGCATTCTTAATTTAGACGTTTGTATATTTACACTTACATTTAGGCATTTGGCAGACGCTCTTATCCAGAGCGACTTACAAAAAGTGCTATGAGGTTTCCGTCATTGAATAGATACTCACCCTGGGTTACTAGGTTATTAACTAAGTGCCATCAGTCAAACACAGTTGGGATGTGAATTTTATTATTTATTTATTATATCATTATTATTCTATTCTATAATTTTTTTTAAATGGGGGCGGATTAGTTCAAGAACTGAAGAACCAAATATGTCTTGAGTCGTATATATAATATAAAAAATGGGTCAGTGTAAAGATTGACCTGAAAAAGAACAAAAAGAACGCGTTCTTTTTATCATCTGTTCAAGGAAGTTAATTTGAGCTGTTTGAAAATGGTTTCATTAATTAAACCCCTTTGCTGTCATGTTTCGGCATGTAATGCAGACACGGAGCTAAAGTTCAATGTGACGTACTGTACATTATGTCTGTATTCATGACATGATGACTAGTCACGCATTTGCCTGGTAATAATATAATAATATCTCCGAAGTAAACATTGTATTTTAGTCCATGTTTTTTCATTGCTTTGATTCCATATATAAACGTATCTATGTATGTCTTGATATAGTTTAAAATCAGCATTGCAGTGACTGCACCACAAGTGCTACAGGGGGCTGTGTGTGTATGTGTGTGTGTGTGTTTATGAATATATTTGCATTCATGCATACTGTATGAAACAATTATTCTTTCATCTTCCTCAGTGACATTCTTTGCCAGGACACTATATTGGATCACACTGTTATTGCATAAATTGTTCTTAAAATGGACAATATCATAAATAATAACTTGCTGTGGATCTGAAAGGTGCTTATTGTAGGTTTGCTAATTTAAGAAGGAAACTACATCTAGATTAAAAGACATTCGCTTACTTTGTGATCATTGTATATTGACTCATATACTTGGACATTCTGGAGCACCGCAGATAGTGAAGTGGCTTTAGTGTTGGACTAATACTCAGTTTACTGTATTCTTGCCTACGTGGTGAATTACAAAGGCACAGTAGGTCAGTCTTTCCCTCTTCTGGTGCCTTTTTTAAGTGCAAAATGTTAACATCTTCCAGCCTATCACTTTTTCTACTACACTACTGCCTATGATATGTAGTACTCTAGTTTAAGTCAAGAGCCTGAGCCTCTAAACACTTGAACTGTTACCATTCAGGATAGTGATAATCCAGAAAAAAAAAACTGAAAGTATCTCCACAGCTTTAAGTGATGCTGAATGTAATATTTTGTTGAAGCTTGTCCCTCTGCTCTTTCTACAGGGTTCGGCAGACTCGTACACCAGTCGGCCGTCTGACTCTGATGTGTCTCTAGAGGAGGACAAAGAGGCACTGCGCAGAGAGGCTGAGAGGCAGGCCCAGCTCCAGCTCGAAAAGGCCAAGGTTAACTTTTATTTGCTAGCCTAAGGATAGTGTATACTTTTTCTGCCTGCGTACTTGTGTGCTGGGAATGAATTCTTTAAATTTTGAGTGTGTGTATGTGTGTGTGTGGTCAGGAAATGCCTTAGAAGAGCAGTGAAGATAATGTAAAATTTACCATGGAACTCTTGATAAAGTCAAAGATTTATCATTGGTTAATAAATACAATTAATAGGTTAATAGGACATGTATGGAGTTAAGAGAGTAATGTACAAGGAGTGTTTAAGTGATGAGACTCTTAGCCGCATTAAAACATTTGAACGGCGCAAACGTTTTAAAGAAGGCCGCACATCTGTGAATGACGATCCCGGCCAAGGTGGCAAGGAACCCACTGCAGTCATTCCTGTAAACATTCAGCAAGTGGAACGTCTGATCCTTAAAAACTGACAGATAACGTGTTGTCAGCATGTGGAAAAGGCACATCTGTCTGTGGGAACTGTACGCATAGTCTTGCACATTACAGGAACACGGCAGGGAGTTATTGCCACATCTCCCATACATTCCTGACCTCCGCTCTTTTGCCATTTTCACTTGTTTGGCTATTAATAGTGTTCCTGGGAGGCCAGTGCTTCAGACATAAAGCAGGCAGTCAGGCATAATTGCTCCGGCATACTGAAAAAACTTTCTACCTTGATGGTATCCAAGCACAAGTGAAAAGCTGGGATAAGTGCATTACTGCAGCAGGGGATTATATAGATAAATAAAGGTAAATTTTACTCTGGCGGCATGGTGGGTCTGTGGTTAGTACTGTCGCCTTGCACCTCCAGGGACCAGGTTTGATTCCTGCCTCGGTGTGCATGGGTTTCCTCCGACATGCAGATTAAGCCAATCAGCGTTCCCAAATTGGCCGTAGTGTGTGATTGAGTATATGTGTTTGCCCTGCAATGGATTGGCACTCTGTCCAGGGTGTACCTCGCCTCCTGCCCTAAATTTCCTGGGTAGGCTCCAGGCCCCCCACGACCTGTATACAGCAAAAAGCAGTACAGATGATATGAGATTTTACCCTCATCGCTGTATTCTGTTATTCTGCACAATAGAAAAAAAAAACCTGATTTGACTTGACCACCCCGCATATATAAGTTTCCACCCACTGAATGTTTAAGCAGTTACTTAATCAATAGTATGACTATCAAACTCTGATTTATTTTAGATTGGTCACACTTCTATTTTAGGACTTAGCTCAAAAACATAAAAAAACTGATCATGCCCCAGAGTGGAGCAACAGAAAAGTGTTTGCCTGGTAATCCGGAGATCAGGAGTTTGAATCCTGTTGATGCCAAGCCATCTGAGCAAATTTTCATCCAAGAGAGCAAATTTGGACGTGCTCTCAGGAATGGATGGAGGGAGTGGTGGCATATACTCTCCCTTATCAAACAAAGCAACATTAGGAAATCATGGGCGTCTGTCAGCTCATGTATGCGGAAATGGGACGATAGCACTTCCCTCTTCCCAGTGTGTTACGCCAACTACTGATGTGCTTGATGTGCTTTAGAGGAAGCTCCTGATAGCCTCCGACTCTCGGGTTTGATATGGTAGTGATGACTGATGAGGGGAGAAAAGCCCATGGCTAAAATAGAAAATACAGGCGAGGGCAAAAGCATAATCAACATCAAAAACATCATAAAAAGTCTAATTGTTTGCGAGCTTCTGAGTAACTTCGAATTTACGACTTTGACACGTAGCATACAGCAACAGTGTACTCTACGTGCAATGTGTCCCTGGACAAAGTAGGAGTTATCATTTAAAGAGTTACGGCTCTTTAAATACCAATGCAAGTTATACAAATATTTCTGCTTTCATTACGCGTTGACTTTCAATTTTCAGCTACTTACAAGAAAATCGGTCCAATCAAAACAAGTTTACAGTCAGTGTCATGACTCACAGACAGAGGTCATGACACAGGCAAAGGCAGAGCGAAACCAAGTACTAAACTAAGCTTCGTTCAAAGCCAGAGAGCGAGAGAGACAGGAATGTAAACAATGTTGGAGTAACGTCACAGAAATGAATGCTGGAGTGAGAATTCTCAAAGTGACTTTGAACAGTCCGGTGTATATAAGTGGTTGGACTGATTGGAACCTGATGTGTGTTGTGTGTGTGTGTGTGTGTGTGTGTGTGTGAGTGTGTGTGTGTGTGTGTGTGTGTGTGTGTGTGTGATTAGATGGTGAGTTTGATGGGGACAGAATGCCTGTAAGTCTAGCATACTTAATGATTATATGTTGACTTCCTCGGCTGACATGATTCTGACTAGAAATCATGGGTACTGTAGTTCGATTGGGTATTATTACTAATGTATGAAGCATTGTGTATTTATTTATTTTTTGGTCAGTTCTGCAAGGTCACAGAGAAGTAGGAATAGTTGATGATATGTGGGGAAGTAAGGGAGATCTTGAAGTATAAAGTGTAATGATCTGAGAAGTAGAAAGCTACGGAGGGTTGACTGAATACCAGAACTATTTCTTCTTGTTTTTTTTTTGTGGCAACTGTTAAAAACCAGACCAAAAGCATGCAAAAGAGAGAAGGCAAGTAGCCTAAATCACAACAGAACGGAGTAAAGGTATTTGAAGAGACTGACAAAAGTGGCATTATGAGGAAAGATAATAAAGAGGATGTTTATAATAAAGACATTATAAGGAAATGACATTTCCTAGAAGGCAAAGAGAGTGATAGTTAACAAAAATATGAAAATTAGTGAGAGAAATAACAGTAAGAGAATGGAATTCAAAGAAAGGATACAAAGGTAGTGAAAAAGGTATAAAATTCAGATTCTGGGACAAAAACAAATCTGTGGAATGGAATCTGAGAGAACGTATATTATATGCAGAGGACAGGCCAACCAGTATAGCTGAGTCTTCTAGACTTATCCAGGTCTCAGTCATTGTCAGAAAACAGAGAACAAAGAGAAGCTAGAAAAAAAAAAAAGCTTACTGGAAAACACTGTGGAGAATACCTTTTGGGGCTCTAAGATGTGAGGACAGATTGGAGTGTGTGTAGCACATATTTCATGAAAAGCAAAAATAACCAGGGTTAAATAAATATGGGCACTTGTAGTCTGAATGAAGAGGATTGAAGACGGATACTTACCCTTAATGAAGATTGAAACCACTCATCACAAAGAAGCTCAATCAGATTGAGATCTGGG
Source organism: Clarias laeviceps (assembly GCA_030014305.1). Classification (NCBI taxonomy): domain Eukaryota; kingdom Metazoa; phylum Chordata; class Actinopteri; order Siluriformes; family Clariidae; genus Clarias; species Clarias laeviceps. Next base: position 24,361,661 of record JAQMYJ010000001.1, read on the forward strand.
GCATTTTGAAACGTCAACACATTGAACTCTTTGTGATGTTCGTCAACCCATTCCTGAACATTTTTTGCAGTGTGGCAGGACACATTATCCTGCTAAAGGAATATAATGCCATAAGGAAATACTGTTCCGAAGAAGTGGTGTACTTAGTCTGCAATAGGGTTGAGGTAGACGGTACTGTACATGAATGGTGGAACGCAAAATTTCCCAGAAAAACATTACTCAGGGCATCACATTGCCTGTGCTGGCTTGCCTTCGTCCCATAGTGCATCTTGCTGCCATTGTTCTGCCAGTAGGTGTCAAATATGAACCTGGCTGTCCACGTGATGTAAAAGAAAACATGATTCATCAGGTCAGACCACTGTTTACCACTGCCCTGGGGGGGGTGGCACCCTCACAGACAGCACCTTATGTGCTGTCCCAGTAATCTAGCCATCACAATATGTCAAAGTCACAAACGCTTGTCTATTTTTCCATCTTCAGTTTTGAGAACTGGCTGTTTTCACATCAAAGTTCTTATTGTTATATCTGTTCAATCTATATTGAGTCGTGGTAGTGTCAGATTCAGAAAGGATAAGATCAACTAATTCACTTAAGCACTGTAGAATTTAAAATGCTCTTTTGCCATTTCACCGGTTGTTTCCATCACAGACTTGTGATGTGTGTGGCTGCTGTGATCTGTTTCTCATCTTGCTACCGATGTACATAACTTTGGACCTACTTTTAGGCACAAACGCACACTTGCTAAAATGTGCTCTACATTTGAAATAGGGAAACATGAAGTTTTCAGATCGAATGGTTTTAATGGCATACTGCTGAAAGTGGAGCGTTGTCCCACCTGCTTTTCCCTTGTGCCACCACTAAAACCGTCTTCTAGCCATCGCAGAACAGAATCATTTGTTTTCAGCTGACAGAGCAGACTACACTTTTTAAAGGAGTCCACTGAAGGACAAAACTAGAAAGGAATGCTCTGATTTTGGAGTCCCAAGATCCCAGAGGTACAAATTCTCACTTTCTCATGCCAGTTGAGTTTATTTGTTAGCACCAATTCATGTTGGTGAAAGCAGCTCGGCCGTTTATTCATTAATAAAATTTTAACATAAAATATGGGTCTGTTTGGGAGATCATTCATCCCCTCCCTGCATATTGTACAGCCAGACGCAACTCATTTGCTGATTGCTGAAGTCCTCCATTTAGCTTACGATGGGTGTGGTAGAGCAGGAAAAATCACTGGACAAAGGAACGTCAGGACTAGGAGGGTAGTAAATTATCTAGGATCTGAATATGTTCAAAGTTTTAATTTATCAATTAATATTTTGTGTTTCTTTTTATCTTTCTCATTCTAACACATATATTGTCATATCAGCGGACCATTAAGTATCAAAATTTGGTGACTAAATGCTAACAAATTAAATAATACCAAACATTTGTTCTTTTAATGTCAGTAAGGTTTTGTTGAAAAAAAATCCATATCCTCCTTTGTATATATAGCTAGGACTGTGATCAAATAATGCAAAATTCTTACTAATTTAGTAGTAGTGAATGAATAATTAATTAATTAATTAATTACTTAATTAGTTAATTAGGATAATAGGACAAGAAAATCATGTTGCTTATCATGTTCCTGATAAACCTTACAGCCATGCAACTTAAAGACCATCCCATCTTTACAAGCATACTATTGTGGCCATGCCTTTAGCTATTACAGAACTCGGAGACATCGGAGGCTTTGAGAAATGTTATATAAATCTCTCCTTACAGAAATGTATACACAGGTTTATATAAAGCTAAGTTGTGGCAGCCTGTTGGAACAAGCTCAATCATAGACCGTATTAATAATAACCAGATTGCAGCAGAAACTAATGTTAGAGCCGTCAACACCAGCACACTGAATTGAGCAACTCACCAGACACATAATTAAATGCACTATAGTATGGGTAGGGAGTTTGTGTTGACATAATAGCATCATGCAATTCCTGCAGATTCTTTTTAGGCATATTTCTATCGTATTCCATATCTGTTTTATTAGATTAAGATGTGATGACTGGGAACAGGGAAGCAGCATTATATTATAGTAGTACGCACAAGAGCTGCCTTTATTACATACCTTTAATCTCTAGGTGCAACACACGTACAGTACATGTATGTAATTACTCAGCCACCGAGTGAGAGAGTGAGTGTGCAAAAGGGCAGAACTGAGAGAGATTAACCGATACAACAACAACAACCCCACAAACCTCTGGCTACCCTAACACATAGGGTTGGGTAAAAACACAGTCCCAATATGACATCAGTACCTATATAATCAGTATGTACTAGAACCGAATCAGGTGTAAGAGACATAAGAAGCATCATCACCCTCAAGGCAGTGTGTGCCCCCGACCCCATCAGACCAACCCTAGCAAAGTCAGGAGAGGTATCGTATTTTGCCAGATAAGACAAATATGGTCATATTTATGAAATACATTTAATATATTTTTAATATATTGTTTATTTAAATATCTGTTTAAATAAAAACACGTTCTTTGATGTTAGACAATTTTTCTTTGGGTTCGTTTTTTAAAGTCACGGTTCAGGCATCGTTTAGGCACAAGTCCCGTTTTAAAAGTAGAAATCGTAAAATACGCTACTACCACATGCATTTCAAAGGCCAGACTTGGTGCTACAGTGGCCTTTGGCTGAGTCTTGGTTGCTTTCTATTTTCAAAAGCTTGAAAAAATGTAAATGTATCTTTTGCTTATGTCTAGGCTTCTTATTTGCCTGCTAACACACAATATAAGCTAAATGTGAAAAATGCTAGAAATGTGCATTGATCGCTACACGCCAGTGATATAAAAACTGACCAAAATCATTTAAAAAATGTACGCACAGTGTGTACAGGATCATGGCTGCTTGTGCACCTAACTGTGAAGGCCACTTAAGAACATTGAACTCACTATTGGTTCATGAAACCAGTTTGTGACATGGTGCATTATCATAATAGAAGAAGAAGAAGAAGCATAACCATGGATGTAGCCATAAAAGAATACTCAAATAGGCTGTGGCATTTAAACAATGATTGGTATCAACATGGCAAAGGTGCCAAGAAAGTATTGCCCACACCATTACACTAAATCCACCAGCCTGCACAAGGTTGTTTCCACAAGGCAGGCTGGGTCCATGGATTCATGCTGTTGGTGACAAATTCTATCCCTACCATCTGTGTGCCTTAGCATTTGAGATTCCTCAGATCAGGCTACCTTTTTCCAGTCTTCAGCTGGGACGTTTTGGTGAACCTGTGTCCACTGCAGTCTCAGCTTTCATTTCTTGGCTGACAGAAGTGGAACCTATCATGGTCTATTATAGTCCATCTGCCTTAAGGTTTGACATGCGTATTCCAAGATGCTTTTCTGCTCACAACCAGTTGACCTCTTTCATCAACAAGACTTTTCTATCAGCAGAACTGTCACTCACTGGATGTTATACTCTAGTATACTCTAGAGACTGCTGTCCCAGGAGATCAGCCAAATTCAAATCTGTGTGGCACCAAAAATCAGACAAACTCACAGAGATCCCATTTTTTCTCATGCAGATGTTTATCAATTACCCAAGGCTCTTTGCCTGTATCTGCATTATTTAATGCATTGCACTGCTACCACACGATTGATTGATTTTTTATTTTTATTTTTACATCTTGTACCGCTTACAGACTCTGTCTCTAATGTATATTCCTCCTTGTATAACAGTGATATATAATTAAAACTCAAGAAGTTACGACAGAATTGTACTTTCAGATGCACATCTTTGCTCATTTCATGCCAAATATCATGATCAAAGTAAATCACAGATGAATAAACAATCTGTCCTGTTTGCAGATCTAATATTGAAATGAGATGACTCAAATGAGCACAACAAGCAGAAAAGCGAAGACGCTGCCTAGACATCACTATACCTTTTGCTTGCCAAAGCTAAATGACCTCATCTTATCCATGTTAGCAATAATCTCTGTTTCAGATCAAGAAAAAACTAAAGGCATTTATGCAATATTGCATACTCGTGCCATGCACCAGAATATGAATGTCACCTTATTTTCTTCTATTTTTCGAACTCATGAGCGAGCTCTTCCCATCACCCGACAGCTACACAACAGGTGTAAAATCTTTGAGCGAACCACTAGATCTATCCAATATGTTTTGTATGGCCTTTCGATCAGGATAGGCACAACATACACACATGATGGAGTGTCGGAATGTTCTCTAGTTTACTCATAGAACAAAGATGTACAGTATATAAGCCATAAGCCATTTAACAAAGTGTCAAAGCTGTTGTTGGTGCACGGGGCGTTCTTGTGTGTTGGAAGCTGTTGTGTAGCCCGATTTGGGTGAACAGAAATTACGATAAATTAAACTTTTGTTATTTCAAAGTACATTTCCAATCTCCTTTTGTCTGCAGCCTGGTCAATGTGGCTGCTGGACGGATTTTTAGGCTCCGGTTCTTTAGGCTACATTATTAGCAACACCTTGGCCATTACCAACCAACCTGTTGGTAGTGTGTTCTCATCTTTAACAACCAGGAACCTGATCTGGCACTCATAACACGAAGCTATATCCCCTACCCCACTGCCAAGACTACGACTCAACAGGCTAAAACAATTACTTTGCTAAATAATCCACAATTCCGCATTTTAGTCTGGTTTGATAAGTAATAACCTATCCTCAATACTTTAGCAAGCATGACTGTGATCTTGCAATTCTCAGGTTTGTGAATGAAAAAATCTTTCACCCAGCTATTGCAGAATTGCTCATGATTTTACAGTGACTTGAAGTGTTTCATCTCAAGAAGTGAAAGCACTTATTCCAAAAATCAGATAATTAAAGGTTAGTTTATGGGAGAAGGGGTAATGCATCACGGTCTTTCATCTACTCTTCAGCTACCAGGTCATACAGATCGATACAGTTATTGATCTCCAAAAGTTTCTCCAAATACTGCTGCTTAGCACTGGCATTTCTTTTTCTTTAGCCTTCTCACATCTTATTGCTTGAAAATACCATGCCGCATATATATGCAAAAATTTGTTAATTAACAAGACATTCTTAACTCCATCTTATTGTATCTGTGTCAGAAATCACCATGGTAACCGATCAGTGTTACCACCAAAGATGGTGACGCCTTCCCAAAATCCAACATGGTATGAAAACAACGAGATGCATCTCCGCGTTCTATATAGAAATCCAGGGGTGATGGACATTAGGAAGTATTGCCATATAAGGAACATGGAAGAGCTCAGGAACAAGGAGAGAATGATAGCATGAGAACACAGTCTATAGAAAGTATCAGAAACCACTAACAGCTACACAACTGATAGGTGTAGGTTAACACAGGCTTCCCATGAGAAACTTAAACTATCTACAGTATAATGCTATCGTTATGTCACCAGGTAGCATAACACACGAATAAAACTCTGTCTACCCTCTACCACAATACATGAGTTCACTGACATCCGTGATTGGCTAGTGTCACCGTGATTGACAGGGGATAAAAGACATGAAGTTAGTTGGTGTGAGAGAAGAGGATGCAGAGGACAGGGTTAGATGGAGGCAGATGATTCGCTGTGGCGACCCCTGAAAAAGAACAGCTGAAAGACAAAGAAGAAAAGAATGACATTTCTTCCACCTGAAAGAACCCAGACAGTTAGTTACTCTCTTTTGAACTCCCCAGATGTCTGTGGCATTGTCAGTAATTAGTAATAGTGGTCTCCTCACAAATTGGGCTAATTCTTTTCTCGTGTCCCATTAGGGAGCCCAAATTTGCCAATTCCAATCTCACACAGCATTAAGTCAATTGACATACATATTTTAGCTAATAGAGATTTTGGCCAGTCAGTTATTATAGTAGAAGGAATATAAATAGTTTGTGAATGAACTTGTGTGAGTGTAAGTGCTAGTCAGAAAATACATTTATTTACAATGCACTTTTCAAATGTATCATCCAAAAATGTCATCTTTCTCTCTCTCTCTCTCTTTCTCACACACACACACACACACACACACACACTTAAACACACACACACACACACACACATGTGCACATACACACACACAAACACACACACACACACACACTTTCCTCTCACTCTCTTGCTGTCACTTTTTGTCTCTCTCAGACAGAAGACATGTCTACTTGCTGCTTGCAGATGTGACTAGGTTTTAGATACAGCTTCAGGGTTATGTTAGGTTGTCTGGAGCTTCTTTCATATTTAGAAACAGGTTTCTGAAAGGCAAAGAGGAGCAGGTGTTCAAATCCAGGATATTTCTTAATCTCTCTGTCTCTCTCTCTCACACACACACACACACACACACACATGGACACACACATACACACATACAACTTTCCACAGTTATTTTTTTCCGTCACTCCCCATTAATCTCTCATTTTGCCTTTTTTCTTTCTCTCTCTAGCCATGTTTTTCCTCCACTGTGTTAAATTTAGCACTGGCCATCAATCTCATATTAAAAATGCATCAGATTCATGAATATTCATAGCAAGGCCAGATGTCCAATAGCACATAGGCAAGGGGGACAGGAATAAGAGCTAATTCATTAACCTTGGACAGGAAAACAGCCGTATGCTTCTACACGCACACAGTCATACAAACACCACCCCTTATAAAGCATGGTTTTAAAAAGACTAATCATCTTGAGACTTTAATTACTCAGGTAGTTATACATAATTTAGATTTCCCTATTAATTTTTAACCCAGATACAACATTATAAAACTGAAGGTCACAGGTCTTTAGTTTTTTATGGTCAGGAAATTGGAAAAGGCTTACTTTATTGTGTAGTGTAATATAATGATATATTATATATTATTATTATATACTACAGTATATATACTGTTTATATACAGGGGTTGGACAGTGAAACTGAAACACTGGCCAATTTAGTGTTGGAGGTTTCATGGCTAAATTTGACCAGCCTGGTAGCCAATCTTCATTGATTGCACATTCCACCAGTAAGAGCAGAGTGTGAAGGTTTAATTATCAGAGTAATAGCACAGTTTTCCTTAAAATATTGCAATGCACACAACATTATGGATGACATATCAGAGTTCAAAAGAGGACAAATTGTTGGTGCACGTCTCGCTGGCGCATCTGTGACTAAGACAGCAGTGGAGAACCCACAAAGAAGCGTACCACCCAGACTGTTGCATGCCCAGAGTGAAGCATGGGGTGGATCAGTGATGGTTTGGGCTGCAATATCACGGTATTTCCTCGGCCCAATTCTTGTGCTAGATGGTCGCGTCACTGCCAAGGACTACTGAACCATTCTGGAGGAACATGTGCACCCAATGGTTCAAACATTGTATCCTGAAGGCGGTGCCATGTATCAGGATGATAATGCACCAATACACACAGCAAGGCTGGTGACAGAGTGGTTTGATGAACATGAAAGTGAAGTTGAACATCTCCCATGGCCTGCACAGTCACCAGATCTAAATATTATTGAGCCACTTCGGGGTGTTTTGGAGGAGCGAGTCAGGAAATGTTTTCCTCCACCAGCATCACGTAGTGACCTGGACACTATTCTGCAAGAAGAACGGCTCAAAATCCTTCTGGCCGCTGTGCAGGACTTGTATCTGTCATTCCCAAGGCGAATTGATGCTGTATTGGCCGCAAAAGGAGGCCCTACACCATACTAATGAATTATTGTCCAACCCCTATTCAAATAATCCTATTCAGATATTGCAATATTGTTCAGATTTTCCTTGTGGGGAACCAAAATATAAAAACATATATAAAGCCTTAATAACAACTACCATACCGATGCCACACACGTACACACTCAGAAATGTGTGCTCTCTTGTGTGCATGGATATACTGTGGATGCCTTTGTTGCATGAAAGACTGAATGGCAAAGAGAAGGATGTACATAGAGAAAAGGAAAAGAAAATGTCAATAGACAAGTATTTTAAAATGTACTAAAAAAGCATTTTATATTTGACATAATTTCCAGTATTAATTAGTGTAAGTACGGTTCCTTTTGTTTTAAAGGTAACGGTTGAACTGGATTAGAGAATTCGGTTTTTGTAAAGAAGGGGGATGGGAAGGTCAAAAAGGACGGATGGAGAGAAAGAGAAAAGCTGACATCAGTATTCTTACTCGGTCATCCAAAGCAGAAAGGTAGTAATGTGTGTGTGTGCACAATGGATACGAAGTGTCCTCTGGATGCCTCAATCATAATTCATTCACATGCATGTGTGTGTTTTGGTGTGAGAGAGCCTTCATTGAAATGCTAATGACACTGGTTTTCTCTTTTTTTATTCACTCTTTCTCAGAAGAAACACACACAAAGATACAAATTTGCCACTATTTGTCAAACTGTATATGTATAAAGTATTAATGCTAATTAAGTATTCCCTTCTACTGCTTCTAATTTAACTTATTTGATGTCTGTCAATACTAAATCTCTTGATTTATGTATTCCACTGGAGACCACCTATCTAACATCCTCTCTTTTGTGTTCACTCTGAGTTAAGGTCATTTAAGGGACATAGATTCTCACTCTATCATCTGGCCGCAGTGTTGTATAACATTCAGTCAGATTTGACAGTGCATGTTCATCAGGTATTAAAGGCTGTCCTTTGATGCTTTTTTTTTTGAGATTAAGGTTTCACTTCATAGCCATGTTTTACATCGCATTTGCAAACGAAAAGGAGACGGTGTAATAATCCCATTCCAACCATATAGCTTGCTGTGGCTGCATGTTTTTTTTCTTTCTTGTTTAATCTAATTTATGTGAAATGCATTGTAAATTGATATTCCCAAAGTCTCTTTTCGCATTTTCTCCGTTGTCCTTCTTGTCGGCCCAAGTTATTTTTAAATCACTTGTTTTGAAAGGCTTAAAATTAGTTTGTGCTACAACACTGAGGGGAATTCTGCCATTTTGGTTTTGATATCTTCCACAAATATTGCCGTATTGAGAAAACACCCCTGTATATATGAATTGATTGATTGGTTACGCGTACACGCTCATGTAAATTATAGAGGTGAGCTAAGGTGATTAAAAAAAAACAAACACTAAATCTTAACCTACTTAAGCTTTCCACTCACAATGATGTATATGGTACATACGGCGCCTATATACTAAATACATTACTCGGCTTGATGTCATGCATCGTTTCCTGTTGGCAATGCTACTGTAGTTTTAAGTGACTGAATATGATAATACATAGTTAATATGGTAAATAGTTACTACCTGTGCATATATTTTTATAACACAGGTATTAATAACATTGTATCGGGTTTAACGTCTTATGAATGTAGAAATATACAGTACTGTGTAAAAGTCTTGTCCCAGCCCTCATTTCGTCATATTTTGCATAGAATGAGCCAGACTTTCTTGTATTTTTTTATAATAGTCTTTTATATATATATATATATTTTTTTTTTTTTTTGGATTTTTTTCCCGATTTTCTCCCTAATTTAGTCGTGGGCCAATTCCTCCCCGTCACTAGGGGGCTCCCACATTAAGGCTACTACTACCACTCAGCCGGGAGGGCCGAAGACTA
>JAQMYJ010000001.1:24381127-24406399 GCA_030014305.1 Clarias laeviceps
ATTAGAGGCGTTATGAAGTCTTTACAGAGCAGAAGTAGCAGAAACATCTCAATATCAACTGTTCAAAGGAGATTAATTAATTTTTTGGACGCCTTCAGCATTCCTTTACAATGTAGAAAGAAATAAAAATCAGGAACGATCATGGACATAGAAAGTGACCCCAAACTTTTGAACGGTAGTGTATACTTTACCTACATCTCAAGATTGGCTATGAATTGTCCAGTCAACAGCAACATGGATATACATGTTATGAATTCTTCCATCTATCTTGGAATCTCTTGTAGTCCAACCGTTAGAATGGATGAAATTTTTGTTAAAGGCTTTGATTACTCTTGAGCCATACCAGACCTTGCTAACTATGTTCTATGATCAAGATTGTACCTTTGTAAACCAAATTTATGTCGAAAATGTTGGAAATCAGGCTGTGTTTTGTAGGATAAGCACCTTTTTCTAAGTTAATCACAAAATTCTTGATTTTTTGAGAAAATGCTCCTATGGATTATTTACAAGTAGATATATTCATTCCAGCTTGATAAATGAGGTCCATTGTTTCTTATGTATTATATCCTTTTCTGTCCTAGATAACTGTTTTATTCACCAGTAAAGTGAGAACATTATATATCCAGACCTCAGTCTCAGCCTACTTAATCTGTTCCACTTTCGGGCTGAGAAGCTTAATTAAGAGGATTCATTTGCAGCTGTAAATGAAGACCAAATGTAATCTGAAATTACAGAAAGTTAATTAGATGTTACGGTTTTTAACATGTTGTTGAAGTGGTCTCACTGCTTTATTTAATACTGAACACTGAGAGCAAAAGACTATGCAAATGTAGCCAAGTCTGCTTTTCATGATATTTCTTGTTCTTTTTTAAAATTATTTGTTGTGGCTATACAACAGTGGTTCTCAATCCCAATTCCAGAGGCCTCAGTGTTCTACACATTTGTCATTTTTTGTAATGTTACCTATTTGGGCGACACAGAGGCTTAGTGGTTAGCATGGTCGCTTTGCATCTCCAGGATCCGAGTTTGCATGTTCTCCTTGTCCTTGATGGGTTTTCTCCGGGTGCTCTGGTTTCCTCCCATATTGCAAAGACATCCAGATTAGGCCAATTGGCGTTCCCAAGAGTGAATGAGTGTGTAAATGTGTGTGCCTTGTGATGGATTAGCACCTGGTCCAGGGTGTACCTCATATTTTGCCCTGTCACTTGGGATAGGATCCAGGCTCCCCGCAACTCAGGATAAAGATTGATCATGATTGAACATTCATAAAGCACTACATAAACTGGATCTGCTGTGTCTGGGATAGAAAACCCCCTCATATTTGCAGATCACATAGTCCAGTGAATTGGGATTGGTTAACCCTGGTATATGGTGTGTTTTAAATAGCTCTGCTGAACGTGATGTAAGTTGAGGTCAGTGTGTCATGTATGCCAGTGGGTGGGCATGAAGCGAGTGTGGGAGAGAGAGAGAATGACATGTTTTCCTTCACTTTCCAGACTGAGCACATCCCCCCTTATGACGTGGTGCCCTCCATGAGGCCTGTGGTCCTGGTGGGACCCTCACTCAAGGGTTATGAGGTCAGATTCTTTAATAATGCCTATAAATCAAACATCATAAACTTTGCCAGAATTAGTTGTGCCGCAATAGGATTTCCAGTCATTTTATTAAATTGTGGGCATCTTCCCGACCACTGGTTGGTTTCAGTGCCAACTTGTGAAATTGAGTTAGATTAACCGCATGAACATCTGGTGCAATTTTAAACTCTTTATAGATCCATCATCAATCGGTCATACATTAAAATAGATACATGTACAGTATTAATCCCAGGGAGAGGTTAGAAATAGGTCTAATTAGAGTTTAGTAATAGACGTACATATTCAGTTATGATGTTATGTATAATGACAAATGTTCATCTTCAATAATAATGCTAGTAGAATGATGTGGCAATTTACTGTATTCTTATTTTTTCTGCCTTTTATTTACACACACATCTCATTTATTTTTTGTACAGGTGACAGACATGATGCAGAAAGCATTATTCGACTTTCTGAAGCACAGATTTGAGGGAAGGTAAGAGCTTGCTCAAAGTTCTTCTCTGTTTCTTTCTCGAAAAGCTCCTGTCCTGACTGGTCCTTCTTTGGGGTAGTTTATGTATTAGTGTGTGTATGTGTGCGGAGCTACTTTAAATAGTCTTGTCTCATTGCCTTAATTGGCCATGCTGGACCATAAGCACAAGGCTGGGTTGCATGCCTGCTCCTTCTCCTGGCCTGAGTGTTTTCCCGGAACAGGACCAATGCCTCTTCCCAGCGCAGCACAGAAAAACATAGAAGACACAGCTGTGTGTGTGTGAAGTGAACGTGTGTTGAAACGAAAACAAATTATGAACAATACAGTAATTTTACATATTAAAATTTGTTCACATTATTGACAAAATTGCATTTTAGTAACCACAGTTTGAAGTGCAGACTGAATAATAAATGTGTGTGTGTTTTTTTTAAATACACTATACTTTAAAAAGCACAAAAGATTAAAAGCAATTGTTCTGAGTTTTTTATGGTCAGTTCTGTTGTGCATGGACCCATGCAGTGTCACTTTCTTTCCTCTTGTAAAATTGTCTATGGGAAGTCATTTCCTAAATGTCTTGTACGCACGCTCTCTCTTTTTCTCACTCTCTTCCTAGGATATCAATCACACGGGTAACCGCAGACATTTCTCTTGCAAAGCGATCTGTCCTGAATAACCCCAGTAAACATGCCATCATTGAACGCTCCAACACGCGCTCCAATCTTGGTAAGTGCATGTGTGTGTGTGGTGACTGTGTGTTTGTGTAGCTTATGTACCTGTGTGTTGGCCTTCAGACTTACATTTATCTTTGTACATTCCCATTGTGCATGGCCTAAGTGCTTATGAGTGTCCATAAAGCATGTGTGCATGCCATAATAAATGATCAATGGCCTTCTTAAGGATGTTGCATCCATCTTTTTTTTAACAAGGTTAAGATAGTGACATTTAATCTAAACAACCTCAAAACGAGACTTGAAAATAGGACAAGGCTTTTGTCCCACAGGCCTTGAGTTTTAACACACAAGTGTCAAATTCAGGGCCTGTGGGACAAACGTGGCCTCACGCCATGTTTCATTTGGCTCATGAGAACTTATACTGAAATGGCCCGTAGTAAATACTACTCAAGAAATCCACACTAACTAGCATCCACAACAGATCTGTAATGTTGTGATTGGCAGTGTTCTACACGGGCCACTCGAGTCTCACAGCGCTGAAACGCTGATTAAAATCAATGTTTATGTCCTGTGTTTCGTGAAAGTAAGTATGTGTCTAAAAATAAGACTCAGAAAGGCAACAGGTTTTATTCTTTAGTTTAATTAAGTGCTTCACATGTATATAGGAAGCATACAAAATGCAATTATACAGTATGTGAGGGTCTCTTTCCTACTGGTGTTTTTTTTTTTTTTTTGACTTGATAAGAGCTTGATAAGAACTTGATAAGAGCTTGATAAGAGCTTGATAAGAGCTTGCCTGAATATTAATTTTACTAGTCAAACAGTCGAACTGATTAAAAAACTCATCGGCTATTAGACTAGACTAGATTAGACTGGTGTCTCCATGATTAAAGCAAACACTGATATAAGCAAACAAAGATATAAGATACAAAGGGATATAAAAGTAAATATGTTCTTGAATCAATTATAAAAAATAGTCTTCCTAAGCATTGTCTTATACAGTGTGCAGTTGACTGGAGAATTCAAATAGAATTACAATTAGACCAGCCTCCTCTCAGTTTTTTCTGCCACCCTGACTAGTCAGCGTCCTCACGGCAGCAGCAGAAAGTGAACATATTGACCAGCCTATGCAACCCAAATATACATATATATATATATATATATATATATATAAAATTTCCGCCTCAGGGTTTGTGTGCATGGAGTTTGCATGTTCTCCCTACGCTTGGTGGGTTTCCTCCAGGTACTCCGTTTTCCTTCCACAGTCCAAAGACATACAGGTTAGGCTAATCGGCATTCCCAAATTGCCGGTAGTGTAACCGCTTAAGTAACTGCCAGAGAAACGACGGATATATCTCCCGGTTGAGAAAAGAACTGTCGTCTGTCGATCTCTCTCCCGATATGCTGGATGGCACGTGGATGGACCAAAATACCAATATAAATGACCTAATACTTTTAGCTCTCTTAATAAGTTTTAGCTCTCCTTTTTCTAGAAATATCTTGTTACAATTTTAGAGCCTATTATTAGTGGTATATCGGTCGATATGTCGGTTTCCATGATAATATAAAAAAAGACATTTTAAGTTAAGTACTTTTGTTAGCAGTAAGGTAAAGGTCCTCATCATTTAACATGTTATTATTTTATATTATTATTATAATATATTATATATAATTATATATTATTATATATAATAAGTACTGAATTTGAATATGCTTATATTCTTTGGTATGTCTCATCTATGTTATCATTCGGAGATTAAAGACTATTAAGCCCAGGTCCCATGAGAAAGGTGCAGGAACTGAAGTGTGTGAACGGCAGACAGAGGGAGCAGGAAGCTTGTTATGATTGTTAGTTTGGCTTGATTAGTGAGCCGTGATTAAGATCAAAGACATTCCTTGTAGCATGACCTACTGATTGCACTCCTGGCAATCTTCTGTACAATCACGATTGAGCACACACATTAAAATCATGCAAAGCCTAACCGTGCACACACACACACACACACACACACACACACACACACACACACACACACACACACACATTTATCCGATTACTCACAAAACACCAGGATCCCCAAACCTACAGTAGTTTTATTCAGTAATTAATAACAGACATGCTGTACAAATATTTTTCAGTCAGATATTGCGCAGAGTAGCTTTGCTCAAATGTAAAAACTACTAGTTTGTGCAAAGTCTGTTACTGGGTCAGAGGTTTTCAACCTTAATACCTTTGAACTGTAAAATTAATTCCCCTCAGTACAGCTTTATCTCATTAAGCAGGCCAAGAAAGAAAAAAAAATCATTAATAAATATAATAACTTTGCTTTTTACTGCTGTAACAAAATAAAAAAAAATAAAAAAACTTTGAACTTTGAGGAACATGACATGAATGGAAAAGTTAAGTGAATAACTTACATGATCATATAGTATCTCTCTGTGTGTGTCTCAGCTGAGGTACAGAGTGAGATTGAGAGGATCTTTGAGCTAGCACGCACACTGCAGTTGGTGGTTCTGGACGCGGACACAATAAACCACCCTTCTCAGCTGGCCAAGACTTCACTCGCACCAATCATCGTCTACGTCAAGATCGCCTCTCCAAAGGTACTAAAGCACGTACATATAGCCAACACACACTCTTCTCTCTCGGTACATCTAGTCTCAGTCTTATAAATGTGTGGTTCAACAGGATTGCAAGACTTTAAAAATACTTACAGTGATAATCCATGCAAGACAGGCATGTACAAATCTTATTGTTTATGTCCAATGCAAGGATGTAAACACAGTAGTAATATTCATAAAATGAGTTAAAGTATCTGTACTGCATTCATATGTTTACTTACTATATCTATTGTATATTTATATCAGTATAATTACTAAATGGAAGATAACATACACATTCATACTAGATGACATTCATTCGCCACTAGATGATTTGGGTGATGTGTTCATAATGTCTCATTGCTGTGTGTTCAGGTGTTACAGAGATTAATAAAATCTAGAGGAAAGTCTCAGGCCAAACACCTCAACGTGCAGATGGTGGCAGCAGACAAACTGGCTCAGTGCCCTCCGGTAAGTATGGACCATGTGATTTACTCTATACAATACCAATCAAAAGTTTGGACACCCCTTCAAAGTCAATGTTTAATTTTTGGTGATTTATTGTCTACATTCTATAGCAATACTGGAGATTTCAAAACTATGAAATAACACATATGTAATTAAGTGACAACAACAACAGTCAGTTATTTTAAGTAACGAAGGTCAGCTGGTCTGGAGTAGTTCCTGCAAGAATAGTATTGTCAAGTCCATTTGCAAAATCCATCAAGCATCATGATAAAACTGGCTATCTCTGCTGCAGAGTAGAAGTTAATTTATCAATTTAACAATTAACAGAATTTCAGATTGGAGCCGTTATGAAGGCTTTACAGTAGACACATCTCAATATGTGTAGAAAAAAATAAAATCAGTAAAGACCATGGAATTAGAAAGTGTGTCCAAACGTTTGACTGGTAGTGTACATACAGACACAGAATTACTACTTTTAGGACCAATGTTTTAAGACCAAACCAATCTGGGGTATATTTCACTTTAACTTCATTTTAACACGCTGTGCTTGTAACAATAGCATAGTGCTGGGTTTGGGCAGGACTGTTGGTCAGTGTCCAGGTCCCACCTGTCTTGTTAGCGCACTCCCACATCAGTGACAGCAACCACCCAGGCAGGGCATAGGCTAACACATGCTTCCTCTGATGCTTGTGAAGCCACCGACCGCATCTTTTCTAACTGCTTCTCACACGTCGCTAGAGACCGTCATAACACACTTAGAGGACAGCGCTAGCTGCCCCTTCCGCTTGCATGAGTTCACAGATGCACAGGTTTTGCTAGTGTCACCATGGCTGATGTAGGAGTGTGAGTATGCCACACTCCCACCTGGGTATTGAGCTTGCGATATTCATATTTGATTTGAATACTTTATTTCGAACATGAAACAATATAACAAAAAATAAATAAATAAATAAACAAGCAGATGAATATGTTCGAAAATGAGTAGGAAGAAGTATAAACTTATTTAATCCTACCCCTTTTGACTACTTGACAATTTCAGTCAATTTATGCCGCATTAATAAATGATAGTGACAAACGCATTTCTGTTGCACCATGGAAAAGTAATTTTAATCCAATTACCTTGTTATTCTTTAATTTTGATAGATGAAGTGTGTGCCTTTTGTAGAGCATAACAATTTATAACAACAATTAAATGTGGCTAGAACTGAACACAGAGAGAAAAAAAAAAAAGAAAAAAAAAATATATATATAAAAACTCACTCAGCCAAAAGTAAAAAATAAGTTGCAAACACTAACATTTTATTGGAAAGCCTTTAGCTTTGATGATGATAGAAATTCACTAAAACTTTGTTTCAACAACCTTTTGCATCGTCATTACATTTCGTCGGCTTGTACAGTGAGCACTATACATGAGGAGTACATCACTTCATCTGCTCCCCTTCTTACTCTGCCGTTCACTCTGAAATAAGCCCAATCTGGATTCATCAGACCACATGACCTTTTCCCATGGCTCCAAAGTCCGATCTTTATGCTCCCTACCAAATTGCAGCCTTTTTTCTGATTAGTCTCACTAACAAGTGGTTTTCTTATGACCACACAGCTGTTTAGTAACGATCATGTGAAGTTCCGTTGTATTAAGCATGTGGAAATGCTTTTACTTTCGCTATTAAACACAGCTGTTATTTCTACTGTCATGATGCAGCTTCCCTGAATTTAATGTGCTCAAAAATTCTTAACCCAATTCCAGTAATTTCAACCACATCCTTAGTTGTTTTTGCATAATGCAATAATTTGGGCCTTCTGAAACATGCTAACATTTTTTTTTTCATGATTTTTCATGCAACTACTCACTGCATCAATTAGGGTTAAAATTGTTGCCAGCTGAAGCATATTAATTACTGTTTCCAATTAAAAGCTCATTTAAGAATTTAAAAAGCACAATTAAAATTAATAGTATTAGCTTATTTAAATCCAAACGGTTATTTTTTTGGCTGTGTAAGATAAAAATAAATAAAATAAAGATTTTAGATTAAATATGCTATTACTGCATATAGCATAATTTGACGCTTTAAAATGCCAAAAATGATCAACATTTCACCAAAATCGTGCAGAAATGTTCATATTTACTTTTCCCTCTAATATCTTCCCACATGTGTAAAGCTGTTTAAAACAATGCTCAACAAGTGTAATTTTCTCACACAGAGAATGCGAAACTTTGACCAAGTTGTTGGATACAGTATGTATTAATAACATAAGCCATGTCAGTTAATTTTATACTCAGATACCATCCCAAATACTGATGCAATTTTTTTGTTTTCACTGAAACTAGACTTTACTTTTGGTTGCGATGCATGCAAAAAAAAAGGAAAGCCTGCAATTCTCACAACTATATATATATTACAGAAAAAGTTGATGTGAAGGGTTTTCCCAGGCTGAAATACGCTATTTTTATCTATAGCACGCACCCCTAGAGGGTGAGGGGATAGTTGAAATGTCTTCGTGTTAGTTTAAGCCCTATGTATGCTACAACCTTTGAGAATTTTAAGTTCCCTTTTTGATTTCAAGTTTATACAACACGGCTCTATAAAATTCCTAAATGGGTCACCTTATTTCTGACACACATTCTAACAGTTTCATACCCCAAAAACAGACAGTATACTTCTCCCGAGTTACACGAAAAGGTCATATGCTGTTCTGATAGTACCCAGCTTGTGCAATATCTTGATTAAAGGAATTAAAATTAAATAAGAAATATTATTAGAATATTAATAAATTACTCTAGTTGCTGTTTAACTTCCTATTTTATCTCTTTTCTCTTTTTTACCTTCTCTCCCTCTTCGGTGCTTCCTGCCTCCCTTCTATTATTCCATTAATCATTTTTACTTCTATGCCCTACCTTCCATGTCTTTTTCCAGGAACTTTTCGACATCATCCTGGATGAGAACCAGTTAGAGGATGCCTGTGAGCACATGGCTGACTATCTGGAAGCTTACTGGAAATCCACACACCCGGCCAGCTGCACTCCGGCCAATCCTCTCTTAGACAAACTCACTGCCGCTCAATCAGCTGCTCCTGATCCTCTGTCCAGTCTGCATCTGCAGGTGCTCACCGAACTTCATTCTGCTTCTACACCAGGGATGGGAGAGGGACAGGAGCAGAGGAGAGGAGATGAAGTGTGAATAGTCTGAAAAGATAAAGATACAAAAATGAGGGATGAGACAGCTAGGGAGTAACAGAAAAGACTTAAGGCTAGGGGAAACATGTGCAGCATGGGGTCACTCTGAGAATCACTGAAGAATTCCACATTTTTTTGTTCATCTAACTTTTAAGCTTATCATTGTAAGATCTTTGTGTGACACCAGACCTTAATTATGAGTTTACAGTGCTTTGCCTGAGTATTTACATGCACAAGCCCTTTTCACATTTTGCATTATTATTGTTATTATTATTATTTTTTATATAATAATAAGAGATGCAGCCAAGATGCCAAGCATAGATTTTCACTTAATGCTCCCGCCACCATGCTTCACTATTGTGATGTGCTTAGGATGAATAGACTTATGTTTCTGGCAAAAGTAAAGCTTTGTGCTAATGCCAAAAAGTCAGTTGTTATCCACAAGCATTTTTCCACATTTGGAACCTCTCCTACATGAATTTCATATGGCTCAGCATGGTTCCATAAATTTCAGCTTTCTGGAGTGGCGGTGCTAAAGTTGTCCAGGGGAACCACTTCTTCTCATCTGAGCCATGGATCCTTCAGAATCACCTGCAGCCTTGGGTTGAATTACTACTAATGTTCTTACCAGACATATGGTTATGCAATGCTCTTTCCATTTTTTTAATAAAAGAATAATGACATTAAGAGATGGTACCTCATAAGGTTTTCAAATTTTTGGATATTTTTTATGGCCAAACTGTGATTAATAGTTGAACTTTAGCTGTGACATAGTTAAAGAGTTCCTCTTCCTTCACAATCCTGTTTGTTTAGATATGTCTGGAAGTTGCATCATGGCAACTAGACTTTTGTTTCTGTATCCAAGCAACTTCTTGAATCTGGTTCGGGACAGCAAATATATTTATCCTCCAGGGCCGTACTACTCTGTGGCCCATACTCTCAACTTCTATGTTGTCTAAGATAAGAAACAGCACTAGAGGAGAGATGTACAGTATTTTATAACCTTACAACGAAAAATATTAAGCCCAATATTGTGTACGTTCCCCATGTGCTACCTGGGCCGCTCTGACCCCTCAGGGCACGACTCCACAAGACCTCTGGCATGTGCTGTGAGGTCTAGTACCAAAACAAAGGCAGTGGATCCTTTAGTTGCTGTGCGGTGCAGGGTGGGGCTTGCGTGGATCAGATTTGTTTGTCCTGAATTGGGCGTCCCATGAGTGCTCAATCAGACTGGGATCTGGGGAGTTTGGAGGCTGGGACGGCATCCTTGGACAGCATGTACATCGGGCTGTTGTGCAATGGGTGTTCTGGGGCCTTTTTTTTCAGTGATTTGTACTGCATTGTTTTTTCTCCAGCAAGACTTTGGTCCCCAGAGGCATAAATGAGCCTTGGCTGGCTATGGTCCTGACATACAAGTTTTAATCAGTGTTAATGTGATAATTTCAGGGCTGATTATTGTATACACTTTAAAGCCAAAAAGGAGGAATTTGTAAATTCTATGAAACTGTCATTTAATGGTGAATTTATATTGTTTTGGCAGCATGTCTTGACTTTTGTGATAGCTCCTTGGTCTACATGAGGATGTTTATTTAAGTGTTCTCTACCAAACTTTATGTTCTTACAGAAATAGATGTATTTATATTGAGAGTGGATACCATTCAACCACTTATGTGAGTTCTCATAGCTTTTGGTTGCACAAGAACCGATTTAAAGGTTTCACAGCAATGGGGTAAATACTGATCAAATCACAATATCAGGATTATGCGGCACTTTGTGTAGATTTATGACAGATCATCCCGGTCAATTTCAGTTCCAGGTTGCAGAATTTGGAAGATCAACAGGGGCGAATACATACACAAAACATTTTTCAGTGTGTGTGTATGTCTGTGTGCGTGTGTCAGTACATGTTATGTTCTAAAAATATTGATCTTTTTATTGCCTGCTGTGGCTTTTGTTCAGTCTGAGGAGGCTACAGATGCATAGCTTTGTCTATGGTGAGTGTGGGCGTGCGATTAGAGAGAAGAAGTAGAAGAGAAAGTCAGTTCTTCTTACATTCAGACTCATTTCAAAATTTTACAGTTCAGCTGATTTTAATGAACATGAAGGTACATGGAAAAATCACATGAATTTAAACATTAAACATGAACTGCATACTTTTTAAATAAATCTACCAATGTGGTGATACTGAGTGTGAGAAAGCTGACTGAAACATTATGATCTGATTTGCACTGGTTTGCAGTGGTCTCATGTTTTGTATGTACATAACTCTGAAACCCTCCTGGCATGGTGCTGGAGCTGGTGCTGGTCAAGGGATTATTATTATTATTTTTTTAACAACAACATCGTTTAAGCACCAAACACTTATCTGATCAGTGTGGACAAATGCAGGTTGTATGTACACCTTAACTTTGAAAGTTATACCTATACGATTGAAAGTCAAATACTTTGACATCTGATTACACCTAAGCTGAAGATGCATGTTTTTATAGCTTTTAACTTTTCTGAACTGTTAGATTCTTAAAGCATTAAGAATGTAATCTCTAATTAGGTTGTCGCATCAATTCTCAGTTACATTTTTTTTAATTCCCCCCCACCCTCCCCCCAACAGTAATCTTAGCATTTTTGCGTTTTAATAAAAATAACGTGCCCCAAACTTTCCCTGCTCTAAAGCCCCTTACATTAATGGCTTCTTGGTTCCAGAAAAACAAGATTCTGATGATAATATCAAACACATTTTGCTCACTAAAAACTGGCTGTTTTACCCTGGGAAAAAAAAGTGGAATCATTCCAGCACCAGAATCTTGTCAGTAGAAAAGGGCTACCAGAGTGTTGTGTACCGTGTGTATATTTTGATAATTTTTACAGCTTTGTATTTAAGTGTGAGTGGCAGAGTGGGAGAGAGATGCATGCTCAATCTGAAGTGGTGTGCATTCTGTGTTTCATCACTAATTAACATTTGCATACGTGTGTGCATGTGTTCGCTAACCCAGGGCACCGGAGGAGCCCAGAAGGCTGACAAGTCGCTAGATGAGAGGAAGAGCTCGCTAGAAGATCATCACCATCACCACCACCATCACCGTCACCACCATCGCCTGCAAAAGCAAGAGAGCCTGGACCAGCCTGAGGAAGACGATCCTCAGGAAGAGGCCGTTAAAGAGCAGAGAGCCTTACGGAGCGAGCGGAGAGCACCGCACATACACCACCGCTCTTCCTCCACACGGACCGAACACCACAATCACCACCATCACCATCACCACCACAGTCGCACAGCGCGCACACTCTCCAGGCAAGAGACGCTGGAGAGCAGAGACTCAGCATGTGCAGAGCCACAGCCACACACCACTCACACACAACCCATACACTCACATACACACCACGCAGGGGAGGAAGAGGAAGAGGAGGAAGAGGAGGAGGAAGAAGAGGAGGAAGAAGAGGGGGAGGATGAGGAGGACGATCGGCCTGTTCAGCATAATCATCATCACCACCATCATCATCATGGAAAGGTAGGAAGGGAAAGGGAACGAGAGCACGATCACAGTGAACGTAACGGCCAACGGCAACGTGTTCAACAGAGATCGCAACGTGAACACTATCAGGAATGTGAAAGGCAACACTCTGTTGAAGGAGAAGAGAAAAAAGAAGAGACAGACTGGGAGACAGATCCCTACATAGAGCAGTAACGCACAAACACACACACATACACACACAGCCATGGACTGCACTGAACTGACAAAACACCCTATTACAAAAAAAAAAAAAGCTAGATTCAGGTCCAGAATTCTTGCCAATCTTGATAAAGATTAATGAAAACAAATGAAGGGGACATTTAAAGTGCAGTTTGTAATGGTTAAATGCATTTCTAGACCTATAATACATTCAAGTCAAACGGGGACTTTTGATTGTGCAAAATAACAGAACACACTTATGAGAGCAAAAACTCTCTATATAATCCCCTGATACACTAACACACTTATTCCAGTGTTTCACTAGTGCTTGGATACGATGTGACCCAAAAGAACAAAATGACCCAAACATGTGGAAATGTCTCAGAGCAAGGGCAGAACTGTACGAGGATGTGGCAGTCCTGTGCATTGTCCTGCAAAAACAATGCCATTGGTGATCAAAACAAGCTGTATTTCCATTAAAGGAAAAGGCCATTCAAGGAGTTCCTGGGAGGCTAGCACTTCAGATAAGACAGTCTAAAGTAAGACAGACTGATAATGGCTCTGGCGTACTGAGAAAACTTTCTACCTTGATGGTATCCAAACACTAGTGAAACGCTGGCTTTAGTGCATTAGTGTAGCAGTGGATTATATAGCGAAGAAACAGAGTTTTACCCTCATAATTGTGTCCCGTTTTGACTTGAACGCCTCTTACTAATTAATTGCATCATTTCAAAGATATGTTATAAAAACTTTGATGTGCAATGTTACCATGTGACTGATTTGGCTAATATATTAATTTCAGGCCTCTCTTATTCTCTGTACATTTTTCCAGCCTGGAAAACCACCCAAGCTGGATCAATGCTCCACAAACAACTCATGACGGAATGATAGTTTTAGCAGAGGGAGTTCATCTAAAGATTAAAGAGAAGGCTCATCAGTGTTTTCACTGATTCATTGTGACTGACCACACAGACTGCAGATGCATTGAATAATTACAAACTGTTCCTTTAATACTTCGATATGATGCACTGTACCATAGAATTTGGCAAACTTTTTATACAGTAAGTCAATGAAATAAACAACACATCTTAAAAACAGAAAGTTAGGTCTGTAGTATACCCTCTTAGCTATTGTGTCTATCATTCCAAATATTATTATAGTACACATTTTTGAGGGATTAGGGGTTACTCCATGCAGAGACTTTAGTGTTGTGCCTATGAACTGCCAAAATCTGTGGCTATAATTCTTTTTGTACTTTTAGGCTGCCAGGACTTGAGCAATCAAAGCATCAACTAGTCAAAAAAAAAATAATAATAAAAGAATTGTCATTTGAAAATGCCTTTGAATGAATTATCACCAGTGGTGTAGATGATTGTTTCCTATTCTGGTCTCATCTGACACATGTTCCAGCTCAGTTTAGGTTCAGGCTCGTTACAGAGAATAGATGTCTATTAATAATAGAAAATTAGCTATAGAAAATAGAAAAATTACTAGAAATGTTTGAAGCTACTAATGCTAATTCTGGGCCTGTCACACTTCACACATATACACACACACACACCATGTGCTGCTATCCTGCCCTCTGGACTTTTGGCTCTCTGTTACTATGCCTCCTTTGTAAAGACTGGTGTTTTTAAAGATGACTACATGATTGTAAATAAGATATAGGTATCCATGCATACTTGTTCTATCAGTGTGTGGACACGTGAATATTAAACAATAAATATGAGTCATTATTAATTTGCTATGGCATGAATAATGGAGGTGTGTTTTTAATATCTGGTTGGGAATGTCAGGAATCCTTTGTCTATCTTTCTTTTTAATTATTCAGCATCTGTATTTGAATGAATGTGTATTTGAATTTAGAGAGAAATACAAATCGAATTAAATGTAATATAAAGTGACAACTTTACTTTAGAGCTGAACAAAGTCGCTCTAAAACTTTGTTGTGGTGTAGTTCAGAGCATCATTTCTACATTTTACAGCAAGCAGTCCCTTTCCTAAACGTTTTGATTAGGTTTGTAAAGATGTATGTTGATAAGGAAATCTGCAATTACTGTATGTACACAGAAAAGCATGTCCAGGTGCATACACTCAAAATCATGATTAATGCAGGTTGATTAATGCACTGGAATGTGACAAATGTGTTCTAATAAGTACTGTCTCTCCCCAGCATGGGTGAAAGTAAGTTTGGACGGTCCTCTATCCTGGGGAGAGATCAACTACCTCAGAAACACTTTCAGCAAGGCAACACATCTGATAATGTTGTCATCTTAAACAACACTCTGTATCCTTAGTAACTGCTTCCAAAATATCCAAATTGCCTCCGTGTTGTTGTATTTCTGCCTAAGGCAAACTAGAAAGCTAACTAGCTTCTAACACATGGCTGAATCTGAAATCACTCAATAGCTCTTAAACAAGGGCACTGCTTGTTGTGTAGGACAATGGATTTTACATCCATGTTAATAACCAGTACAACAGCACGTGTGATATGTGCTTAAGTAGCCTATATCATATCAAGGGGAAAAAAAAATTTCTTTAACGATATATGTTAATTGTGATTTACAGTAAGTTAGTAAAAGTCTTTCTAAAGTTGTTAGTGAGTATTCTTATTACAATCATTATCTAGCAAAACATTTAAATCTATTCAAAGTTAAAGAAGAAAAGTTTTAGACACTGTGAACAAACCAAAAAAAAAAAAAACTAAGTTAAAAACTGACATGGATCACCAACATGCAGACATTCCACTCAATAAGCTGTCGCTATGTGCCTTACAACACAAACTGCTTTCTCCCTCCTGGATCATAGCATAACAGAGTTCTATAATACACTATATGGTCAAAATCACATAAACACTTATCTTTTAGATAAGTTCATTTTAGATTTAGTCCCACATTTGCTGTTTGCTCTTCTAAAGAAGTGGATTTAATGCAACAGATCTTGTTTTAGAAATTCCAATTAAATTTTCCTGCTTATCATGTGATCAGTGGTTTATATTTTGTGGTAAACTGGCTGCATTTACTGTGAAGACCACTTCTCTTGATTGTTGACTTTAACACAGATATACCTACCCCCTGGGTATTCTTGCGCGGGCCACCTGTTGTAAAAATTGGACGTCCACCACAATTAGTATCTGTGGTCTTCTGGACTTTCTGGTATCCCTGAGCTTGAGCAGTGCATTTTTAAGAGCATATTGCATAGATTATTTGGCCATGCATAATGTATTTTTTCATTTGCTATCTCTCTTATGAATTTGTTTAGATTTTTTAAACAACCAAGGGAATAACATACACCTGGCCAGGTGTATAGGTATGTTAAAAATCCTACACTGTTGACCTGATTTAGATGTAAATATGATCAAAGCTAGAAGTCTGCATTTTAAACATATCCACCATTTATTACCAATTTCAATGTAGATTATCAATAAACCTAACAAAGCCCAAATATTCATAAATCTGATGGTATATACAGTAGCTGATAAAGTTGAAGACTGAACTACGAAATGTATTTTGTTTGTTTTTAGTGTTTAACTGTCCAGACCTTGATGAGTCAGTTTCCACTGTAACCTCAAAAAGGCCTGTTCCTGGTTTAACAGAAGAAGACCTGATTAACCCAAAGTTGAACATGATGTACATCCTGAGATTTTCTTCCCTTTTCTGCCCAACACTGTTGAAAAAGGCAGTAGCGACTTAACATCCAAGGTTATGAGTTACTGATCATAAAGTCAGAAGTTCAAGGCCCAGCACTGATAAGGTCTTAAGCAAGGTTGCCAGTGGCTTCCTAGCAACCTGAGATATGTGAAAAAGAAAAAACAATTTCACTATGCTGTAATTTACAGTATGCAACAAATATAGACTACTTTTGGTATTTCACTTAGAAGAGCATTCCTGTCAGCTCGAACCAGTATTGGCATTCTCCTCTGACCTGTCTGATTAACCTCGATCAACCAAAACAGTTTTGACCGACTGAAGCACGGCCCCCACAACAGCTCTGAAGGTGTGCTGTGGAATCCGGTACCAAGTCATTAGCAGAAAGTCCTTCAAGGTCTTATAAGATTAGAGGTGCGGCTCTAAGCTATGCGGATGCAGACATCCACACGATCTAAAAGAAGTCATGTTATAACATACAAGGCCACTTTCTTCCACTGTTCCATGGTCTAGTTTTGAGGCTTAGGGTGCCATTGTACAGTACGTAGGTGGACAGGGTCACTCTGACTGGTCTATACTTGCACAACACCTTACACAGAAAGCATATGTACTGTGTTTTTTTTAGCACCTTGGTTTCATAGCAATCATTAACTTTCCCAAGAAAATTGTGCTACTGTAGCTCTTCTATGGGATCAGACCAGACAGACTAGGCTTCACCCCCACACACATCAGTGAGACCTTCAGAAGTTCTCATGACCATGTTGCCGGTTCATCGGTTGTCCTTCCTTCCACTATTTTTGGTACATGTAGGTACTAACAGTATACTATGGACACGCCACAAGACCTTCTGTTTTGGAGACCTAGTCCGGTAATCAACACGATCTTATCCCTGTGAAAAAGGTTCAGATCCATACATGAATCCACTTTCCTGCTTTCTACACATCGAATTTGAGAACAGACTCCCTGAATCCTTATGCTCCCAGAACCACTCTTTCACTGTTTGAGTACTACAATATGTCTGTGCCATCAGGGTAGAAAAACTCCTTACTGTAGATGTAATAACTTAGTCATTCAGTGCATTCAGGTCATCAGCTGAGTTCATTTATTGCCTCATAACATTGCTGATTCTAGACCTGACCAACTGAAGCAACCCCAGATCATAACACTGTCTCCAGGGGTTTGAACAGTGGACACTATGCATGATGGGTGCATCGCTTCATGAGCTTCCCTTCTTACCCTGACACGCCCATCACTCTGCGATAGGGTCAATCTGGATTTAACAGACCACATGACCTTTTTCTATTGTTCAAAACTCCAATCTTTTTGCTTCCTACCAAATTGAAGCCTTTTTTCCTGAAAAGTCTTAATAACGAGTGGTTTTCTTACGGCCACACATCAGTTTACTCCCAATCCAGAGTTCTCATCACATCATGTGTGTATGGACATGGTGTTACGTTGACTCTTAAATATAGCTTTGGTTTTTTTACTGTTGATTTTGTATCATACAACTTCAAAGTGTTTAAGTGATCTCCATTTGGGATTTGTTTCTGACCACATTTCATCCACGTAGTTGATGGTTCAGCACTACCAATCCAGGTTTTGATAATGTGTTGAAGGATTCTTAATCACATTTATTAATTTTTTTTTAAATCTTCTTTGCTGTTTTCTATTCTTGATGCAGTACAAAAAAATTGACCCTGCTGAAATGGAACCCTTTTTTGGCCAGGCAATGCATCACATCCCTTGAAAGATGCCACTGTAACAAGATAATCAATGTTATTCAGGTCAGGTGTCAGTGGTTTAATATTATGACTGATCGGTGTGTGTGTGTGACTTGGCATTCTTTCGTTCCACAAGCATGTGATTTGTGTAGATGTATCCAGGCACTTTGATTGATCTCATTGATTTGTGACTGAACTACAGTGAAGCACATCTCCCCACCACACACACACTTCTCTCTCTCTCTCTCTCAAACCATCAATACTCTCAATCCAATCTCAGCTTGGCTCCTAAAATAACCAGAAGAATTCTCCTCCTGAAGATCCCAAGATTTGCACAAGTGAAAGACGTACATTTTTAGTCCATGAAATATTACCTATAGCCTGTGTATAGTAATTACCTTCTACTAAGATTTATTCAAAAGATGTCTGCACGCACCCACCTGAATGGAGGAATGATGAAATGGTTCCGACTGGTCACTATAAATAGGATGCTGAAAATTCTGAGAATGTCCCAGGTGGAGAGGCAGCTACTTGAAGTCGTCAGAACGGCAGCAGTGACGGTGCTGAAGACTAAATTTAGGTGCAAAAAACTGCTTCCAGACACTCCCACATTCACACTCGCAGACTGTTTTAAATCACTTGCGCTCTATTAACCATCAGTTCCTGTGCAACACCTTATAATAAACTTCTAATCTTCTAAATAAAGATTCATCTACTTAATTAGACATCCCAAAATTGGACAATGAGTCATACAGGACAACTATATAGGAGTGATGGATCCACATGAACTTTCCTCAGGGTGGAAAATTCTTTAGACAAGAGATCAATTTAATCTACTTACTTTATTGACTGACCACTTAAGCACTTAATCATCTAGTGTCAGATTTCCATAAGTAAGTATCTAAAATAAGCATAAAATCTACTTATTTCAAAGCATTTATTTGTAAACATTCATCATTTTAAAAATATGTGTATATTTCCAAATGTA
Source organism: Clarias laeviceps (assembly GCA_030014305.1). Taxonomy (NCBI): domain Eukaryota; kingdom Metazoa; phylum Chordata; class Actinopteri; order Siluriformes; family Clariidae; genus Clarias; species Clarias laeviceps. The sequence goes on from JAQMYJ010000001.1 coordinate 24,400,131, forward strand.
CAGCTGAATATCCTTTTATTACTTTGGAAATAATTATTGCTCCACTACTTCATTAAAAAAAAAAAAAAACTCTCAGTGCTCACATCTGTTGATTAACAAATTCTGCCGCCAGTCATTCGGTGTATGTGTGAGAAATTGTCAATACCATCGTGTCCTCTGGCTGCATGCTGCTTCCTGGTCACAGTCCAATGGTCACGCAAACCCAACCATCACCATAGCAGCTGTTGCGTCACTGTTGTCATGGCAACGGAAGCAGAACTACGCATGGCACCACCCCTTCTCTCCCCTCCATTCATGCTGTCTCTTTCACCCCTCCCTCCCTCCCTCCCTCCCTGCCCTGGAACTCTTTTCCATCTGTGTTCGTGAGCTGCTTCACGAACACGTGTTAGAGTGATGGTGCGTTATCGCTTGCTGAATTTTGCTATGAAGAACCCGATAGTGTCCGTGTCGGCTTTCGGCAGGAGGTCCTCGGAGGTGTGACTGTCGGTAGCCCCGTGCCATGAAAGTTCTGGACGGAACCTTTGCAGCATCCTCAGCTGGTCACATGATAATTCAGCTCCAGGCATGCCTTTTGATCCAAGGTGTGGCTCCTGGGAAATAAAACAGTTTTTCAAAGATGTTACTTGTGTTGTGCAAAATAATCAAATCTTTAAATATGATTTTATCCAAGTATTTAAACACATGTTGCATTGGCATGCACGGATTATCAAGACCTCACAACAAGCATACTGTATATCACAGTTCAAGGTCAAATCTCTCACCATATTTCCATAAAACCAGAGTTTAGGTAAACTGCTAACTAGATGTCCAATAAGTTTATACTTATAAGTACATACTAATATTTTCAGCACTGTTAATCCTTGACCACATTCCTGAATAAAGCAATAGAAAATCAAATGCTCCATCAATGTTGGATTACAAATTCAAATCCCTCATATGCAAGAGCCATCCATGGCCGAGGGCCTGAACTTGCCCATGCTCTCTCCTCTCTCACTCTCAGTACCTGTGAGGAGCAACTAAAATCGACTCAATTTATCCTTTAACAACTTACAATAGCTGAAGCCCTGTAATTATCCTCACAATTTTTGCTCCAGATGGCTATGAATTCACAAATCGTGATGAGTCACGGATAGTCACACAGTAAGACCTGTAGTGATTTCCAACTAAAAACTATACTTTAGGCAGATTTAAAGCTTTTTATTACTTAGTAAAGGCTTAATAAATATGCTAATATGCCAATCAGTATCTATTCCATAGTCAATCTTATGCAGCTGTAGTCGTGCTGTGTCACATGACCTTAAGGCTTTTTACGCACAGCGTAGGATTTTATCCCTAGTAAGTAAATGTTTGATTCTTGGGTTACAGGGTGAGGGTCTCCATGGATCAGACTTGTTTGTCCGGTGCACCTCATGGGTGCTTGATTGAATTGGGATCTGGGGAGTTTGGAGGCGGTCTTCGGCTGTTTGCCTGCTATGCCTGGCAGGCTGTGAGGCACTGGGTGTTCTGATACCTTTCCATTGTGGCCAGCACAAACTTTTTTTTCAGCGATTTGTGCTGCATTGGCTTTTCTGTAGGATCGGACCAGACAGGCCAGTTTTTGCTCTCTTGGGTATCCATGATCCTGTCACCAGTTTAAAGGCATATAATTGATGTTATTTATTTCACCTGGCAGTGGTGTTAGTGTTGTGGCTTATCGGTGTATATATTGGTGTGTTATAAGGTAAAATTTTACAATTCATATATTCAAATATTACAACTTAATTTATAATTCTGCTTGATAGTATCAATAGTAAAAGTAGTGGGCAGACAATGAAAGCATTCTTATCTTCCACAATTTTGAAAAAGAAAAATTTTTTCGAACAAGATCAAAGGTGTTGAAGTGGTGTGTTAAGGGTAGGGGCTTTTTAATAATAAAAAATCTGATATATTATCATATTCTTTTGATAATAATGTTCCGTTTTCGCAAGGTAGATATATCTAATTGGAAAATCCAACACGTCAAAGTAAATCAGCCATAAAAAAAGACCTTGCTGCATCTTGACTGATCACTTTTATCCGCACTATTACTTTGAAATGTAGCGGGGTTAAAGTATAAAGTCCTGCAAAATGAATAAACTTAAGTAAAGGACAAAAATATATAAATATATAAAATACACATACTGTAAAACTATTTAGAAGTAAACGTTATCATCCACGGCTTTATCATACCGGATGCTCTGCTTTTTCATGCCTCTACATATTGCCACCATATTTCACCTTAGTGCTTCCTTGTGATGCTGCATCATGCGTGTAGAAAGGGGCGGCCGCTGGCAAAAATGATAAAAGTGGGATTCCAGAACAGTAACCAGTTTGCACTACTGGACATCCAGACTATTATTTGATAATCCATGTTCTATACAATAATCTCACCTGTGGCTCCAGAGTTAAACACGGGAACGTTTTCAATGCCCAGGCCACCTGCTCTTCATTCTCAGCAAGTGTTACAGTGCAGGTACTATACACCAACACACCTCCTTTTTTCAAGAGTTGCACAGCCTGTAACACACACACACACAGTCATGGTAAAGATACTACATTCAAATACACTTATTTTTTTAAACTGACTAATGCTTACACAGACTCAAACTAGGCTTTTGACAGGTCCAAACTTTCCAATGTAGATACTTAACTATGTTATTGTAGTTAGTTCAAAATTTAAGGTTGCAAAATAAAAAAAAAAAATAAAAAAAAGCCCCAGGAGGCACATTTTCAAACCTGGAATTTGGCACAGACGGGTAAGCGAAGTGCTCCATCTACTGGCAATTAATGCACATCACACATATGGACGATGCCCCCTGCATCGCGTTCTAGAACACTGCAGAATCTGAGCCTTTTTTCCCCTGGACAATAACTCAGAACCAAAAGCTAAAGTTCAAGAAATCAACTAGAACTAGTGATGTTAAGGGGCTAGAAACATACTGCACCAGACATCACACTTTTATCAGTTTAAATTAACTCCAATTCTAAAGTAATAATGAAGGTTCTGTAAATTAAACAGACTTAAGTAAGAAAATGCTCAGTACAGCTAGTGCTAGTATCAATGATTCCCATTACTGTGACAGTGTCTTTTAAAGGTCCCATATTTTGTCCACCAAAGTGTGTATGATCCAACCGAAGTAACTATCAAGTAATGCATTCTATACCAAGCATTAAACTTCCTTTTTTCACTTCTTTTCAAAAAGTGCATTTTAAGTGTATATGGAAATGAGCTACTGGTTTGGAGCCGGTGCCCAATTTCAGACAGCCAAAGGACTGGCCCTTAGAAAAGAAAAAAAAAAACGGTTCCATGGTGGCACCAACATTTCCTGAGCTGGAACAGAGAACCACTTACGTCAGGGGCTGGGGCGAGGACTAAACTATTTGTGTCATATTTAAAAAAAAAAAAAAAAAATGGACTCAATATGCAATGGGCAGCTCAAATGCGTTCTATTAATGATAAAGCCAGGAGAACTGCTCACAAGCCATGTTGAAGTTCGTCATTATTGTTGTCATGCTTGCCACTAACATTTTTTCGCCACTACTGCTTGCGCCACTTTTTTTTGCTGCTGACATTCCTGAGAAAGTACAGACGTATGCAGTGATGTAATGATGTGATTCTCTGGCCCATGGAAAAACAAAGCCAGTTCTTAAGAGGTTCGTTATTGAACCGGCACTAGCACCAGACAGGAACAAGCACATGGCTCATTTTGGTGTAAATTGGCTTGTTTAAGCCCCATCCAATACAAATATAGAAAAAGCAGAACGAGCAGGGAATGTTTTTCTTTCTTGCTTTTGTTGCACGTGTACTGTACACTGGAGGTCTGTCTGGACATCTAAAAATGACTTAAAAGAATATTTTGAATAATAGGTCCGCTTTAATGAAAAATAATGGTTATAAAAATGCATTATGTTTTAGGTTTTGTGGAAAAGCGCTTCAGGTGTGTGCATGCGCCCCTACCGTGCGGAAGAGTTTCCTCTGTAAAGGCTGGTATGAACACACTTCCTTAAGACTGTAATTGATTGCCATGTTAGGTCTCTGTCCCAGCCCGCTGCATGGAGCATCTAATAATATCCGATCAAAACTCTCTTCTGGGAAAGGAGGAGTGTCTGCTGACATGCACAAGATTACACAACACGTTAGCATCAGCATAGCTCATAAAAGCCTTCATTAATGTTCAGTTCAAATGATCTGCCTTGAAGCCACAAGACTTGATCCTAAGCTGCAGCTGATACAAAATCACAGCAACACTGCTGGCTTCAAATCTGATTGGTCAGAAGGTGCTGGATTAATTTTATATAAAAGTTCAGCTCTGACAGCAGTGCCAGCTGCAACAGTCATGTTTACATTAGTGTACATAATTTGATGCATTATCAGTTTTAGTAATAATAAGGGATTTGTTAGGCACGAGCTCAACGAGGGCATTTACTTCAACATTTACGGACGAGTGGTCTTCAATGCTAGTGATTTGTAACAGGATGCTTTCCACCATTAATCGATTCAGGACATTTGCACTTTCCAATTTCTCTGTAAAATGAGAAAGCACTTTTTGTCTCTCTAATTTACTTACGGAGAAAATGAGCAGCCGTTGAGTATACAGCTGTTTATAGCTGATATAATGTGCAATAAAACACTCTAATAACATTCAATATATAACGGATTTCAAAAAAAAATCATAAATAAATCTAAAATTAAAATCCTTGAGGAATAAAGTTATAAAACATGCTGTTTTGGGAAAGTAATTGCTTTTGGGGGATTGGGGATTTAATAGCATCATGTCCTGGCATGTTTTATATTTATACTTATGGTAGTTGACTGATTTCTCTGATGTTGTTGTTTGTCTTTCGGCTGCTCCCATTGAGGGGTCATCACAGCGGACCCACTGATCCGCACAACAACTTGGCACAGGTTTTACGCCGGATGCCCTTCCTGACGCAAACGTCACCACTTTTATTCCGGCTTTGGAAGCTGCACTGCATCCAGTGGCTGGATCGTTGTGTGGCGTTGGGTGGGAATCGAACCCAGCCTTCCGCATGGTAAGCGAGAAACCTACCACTGAGCCACCAAGGCCCCCGTGATTTTTCTGACTTTTTTTTAAAATACAATCAATAAAGATGATGGGATAAGAACCTGCACTAGAGTTGGAGGTAAGATCAGAGCAGACGGCTTGTATACTGTTGTAACAGTGTGCTTTAATGCAGCTCAGCTGCAGAGTGCGAGCATTCTCAATGATCTTCTCAACTTTGGACTTGATCTTGTCCAAAGCCACTACCACTCCCTGTCACAAACACAAAACAAGTGATTAAGGCACTAGCGTAGGTAAATGTGAAATCAGTTCAGACTTATAAAACATTACAGTATATGGTATTCAAAACTCCTTCTGGCTGGTCACTCCTGAGCCCGCATTCACAAAATCTTTTAAACCTAAAAGTTGCTCCTAGGGACGAAATTCTAAGAAAATTCTTAGAATTATGACATTTTCTTAGAATTTCCCCTTAAATTTTGAAATAAATCTTAGTAAAGATGAAAAATGATTCAAGAAACATCTTAGCCCTAAAAACAGCTCCTAAGTTAAAAATTGTTTAGAGTAGAGAGGAGGACTTTTAAGAGGCTTCTATAGCTGAGGACAAAATGGCGGAAAGAAGAAATATTCTCCAAACACTAAACATAAAAGTAAACACTGCTCTTCTGTCCAGTTTGGTTTTACTTCTTTCCATCTCTCTTGGATTGTTGGCTACATACCATCCAAAAGTGCAACTTAAATAGACTGTCTTGCAATCATGTAAATTGGTAAAAGTTGAGCCATTTTGCTCCCATCAATATGAAATGGATTATGAGTAATACAATTAGTATGGTAAATAAATGCAAGAACCTAAATATAGTAACTACTGCATAAAAATTGGTTGCTTTAAAAGCAGACACATTTTCAACATTTGGTTGTTTTAATTAACTTTAAGATATTTAACCTATAACAGAAACTTTGCATACTGTAAGGTAGCCTGTATTCATGATTATATGATAATAGAATTAATAGAAGAAATTGTATAATCTATTTTCACAAAAAGCACATTTTAAGGTCTTTACTGATTTTTTTTTGTCAATCAATCACAGTCCTTCAAGTGCTGCATCATCTCTAGCAATGAGGTCAACCACACCTCCTCACTAAGATAAAGGTTTTGTAAGGGTTGGCCACTAGAGGCCACTGTTTCTATGTGTAGTTTTTTGTTGGCTGACTCAGTTTCCCAGAAGGCAC
>JAQMYJ010000001.1:24406499-24426079 GCA_030014305.1 Clarias laeviceps
ATAAAAGACTTCTGAACTTTAAACACCCTCTGCATGTATGCCTACTCCGATCAGCCCTAACACCCCGCACGTGACAGGTTTTTGTACTTTCCTTACTCAGAGTTGCTCTGAGAAGTTTCTTAAATCACTTTTAGTTTAAGATTCCCAGCTAGGACTTTTTAGGCTAAGATATTAGCTCTCTGAGAGAATCCTAAGAAGCTTTGTGAATACGGGCCATGATCAATTTTATCCCATTTCCATTAAAATGCTGTTAGAAAAGTTACCATGATTCATTCATCTAAACTCTTCTGAAATGCAATTATATATATATATATATATATATATATATATATATATATATGTCCTGCGGCTCTAAGCATAACGTTAACTTACACAGGATTGCCTCCAGTTGAGTCCTGTCCAAACTGCTTTAGTTAAAGCATTCAGCCTATTTGATGAAACAAAGCCTCCTTTGTATAAATAAACATTGATTTAAAAAAGGTTTCCATTAAAAAATACCATTAGAATACTAGAAATAAACTAGCCAAGGTTAATAGTGATATATATTGTTTTAAAACTAGCCCTAATAACCTGTCTGCTCATGACCGGATACAGAGTGACGAAGTCCCTGACACAGTCCCTCTCACCTGATTCGCCATGAGAGCAGCTATGTGTGTAGTCTTTCCTCCAGGAGCTGCACACATATCCAAAATCCTCTCACCAGGACGAGGCCCTAAAACATGGCCCACAACCACCGATGGGAGGTTCTGCGTTTGTGTACGCACACATGAACACCCAAACAACAAATATTATTACATGACAGATTATTATTCCCTGCCAATATTGTCCTTCAGGACATTCAAATATGAAGTCCTACCTGCAGGAACACCTCATTTGGCAGCACTCCATCAAAGGACGGGCTTTCAAAAAGAGCGTCCAGCATTCTAATGGCCACACCTCTAAAAAAAAAAAAAGGGAAAAAAAAAAAGTGTCAAAAAATTTAAGAAAAAAAATATATTGAGAAATCACAAACAATTATTAGTTTCTAAAATCTGATTTACAGTTTTGTTTTCATTTCTTCTAAATCGGGAGGATTAAGATTTACCTCACTGGTCCTTCCGCGCAAAATATGTCAGACCGGTTCATCATACACACGCCATTCCCGAGGAAGACCTTCTTTCCCTTGAACTCTTTAGCTCCTCGTGTGCACCTGCCCTCCACATCCGAGAACACGGACACTACGTCACCTGTCTTCATAACTGAAGAAAACACACACATATGTTAATAGCAGATTCTGTCTATTTTATTTTGAATACACTATATTGGACTGAATAAGCAATCATTGTGTGTGTGTGTGTGTGTGTGTGTGTGTGTGTGTGTTTGTACAGTAAGTGCTTACATTTGGGTGCACCAAGGACACCAGGAGCAAAGACATCAGCTCCTCTAAGTACCGCAGTGCCACACTGTGCACCGACCATCACTTCAGCGTTCAGCATGCTCACATCCCTGAACATATCATAACTCCACTTGAGTAAAACTTTCACACTAATCTCATGCACACACATACACAGGAAACACACTTGAGACTATATTTATTCCATGATGCGTAACTTAACTCACCACATACTGTTTACACTTGGCTCACTAATATACACACCCTAGTGCTGTCAATCATAGATAGACTATTGACTCATTTCAATTCGATTTCTGGGTATTGCGATCTTTCAATTAATATTAGTTTGTAAAATTTATTATGCATGTGTATAAAAGAAACAGGCAATTGAAACTGGTAAGAAAGGGAACCTGGTCTACTTTTTCAGCATAACAGGGCACATACAGTACCTCGGGCCTCTGACCGGCAGCAGCAGCACATCTGGAAGCTGTGGGTGAAAAAGGATGGGAGTAGAACCCTCATCACTGGAACCCCCGCACACTTGCTGCTGAAATACAGGAAGAGAACATAAGAGATTAAAGCGTCTACTCTAATACGCTGTAGAAATTAGAAATCAAAAATAATGCCGAAACTTATACAACAAAATGTTCACAAGAAGTATATAAATGTCTGTAAATAATATAGTCATGGGCAAAGGTTTAAGATCACCCGTGAAATTAGTTAGTCTGAAGCAACAAATCACATCTTTCCTTAAAATTAATCTTCAAGAACGGATTTTAGTTTCTGAACAATGCAACATCAAAGATTTTTACACAATAAGCACATTCGCTTGACAGAAATCTTAGAATACTCAAAGTTTAACGTGTCCTCCATTACAAAAAAAAATGACCCACTCCAAATGTCTCGACATCTTTTCAACAAGATTCGGGAAATCCTTGACTGAAATTTCTTTTATCCAAACAGAATCAGTTGATGTTTCCAGTTCTTTGTCACTACTTGACCTGTTTATCTGCAACTTTGTTCCTGAGTTCCTCTATGGGATTCAAATCAGGACTGTTCCCAGGCCACGCGAAATCTTTGACGTCCTTCTTTTTTCATGAACTCACAATCTTAGATAAACAGAAAATCAATGGATTCCAAGCAGACTTGCAGGTACGTCTGGCTGTGCGCACCTCCAGCTTACTTTTAGCAAATCAGTGTAGTTTTGACTAAGTATGCACCGATTGTCAAATTCTGGACCGATATTGATGATTACATTTATAATTTGTCTGATAGTGATATGTATTTTTTTATTCATTATTATTTATTCTTATTAAAACTTTATAATATTAATAAATATTTTTATTTCTTCCCATTTGGACCATGAAATTCTAAGGGATTAAAAAAATAAATAAAAAGATTTTTTTTTTGTGCTTCCATAGGAAAAAGATGTGCAGCATAAATGAAATGTTAAACGTTATCCATTAAATAAACAATAAAATGGGCTATAAAATAAAGTCTAAAAAAAGTCTATAAAATTATTACAAACGTAAATAAATTCTCTTAGCGCTCTTGTTACAGAAAACATTCTCGGGCACATGTCACAATGAAAAGCTTAGGAAATGTGTCTATATGGTAACGCCAAATAACTTGTTTTTTATTGGTAAACTAAAGTTTGTCCATGTGTTTACAGAGTGCTGCCTCCACGTTCAACTTTTTCTCCATAACATACTGTGTAGAAAACAGTTGCTGTATTCTATATTCCAGTCATGTGTGACGTTGTGAATGTCGTGTCATGGCTACTGGACTCTTGTGGACAATGCTTTATATACAGTAGTTACACTGTGGAAATTCATACACAAGTGAGTTTCTGGTTCTCTGTGCTAACTAGCTATCGTGGGACTATTGCTAAGCACAGGCTCCCGGCTCTTCTTCACTCCCTACACCAGGTCGAGTTACAACGCCATGCCAATGGGCGCTGTTTCGGGTGGTATTACAGTGCCAGCTATTGGATCTTTCGCAAAGCGGCAGCTAGGCAGGGTTGTCTTGTCATGAGCCTTCTACACTGCCTAGGTGTTTCATCAGCACCTTTGGTAAGAAGTTCTGACCATATCTTGGTTGAGGGTCTCATTGGAAACCAAACAGAGACATCCTTATGGCATGGTCATCTTTTGGTGTGGACACCCAGATCTCTTCCCTTCTGAATAAATTTCATGATTATTTGATGACGTAATACAATTTAATGTCTCACTAGCTGTTAATTTAGGAAATCCTTCCAGCAAAAGAACCACAAGTTGTACCATTATGCGTTATATGATGTAATGATAGCATACATTTCAGATTTATTTGATTTTATAACACCATTTTCTCAAGGTGGGTCATAAATTTAAGGTAATGTCTAATGCATTCAGATTCAGAAAACAGCTGATTAACACCTAGTTAAAGAACAAAACTCTGCAGCCCTGCCCCAAAACACTGAAATTTGATGTTGATAAAAGGTTTTATTTAATCAAGGTTATACTGAATAATTAATTGTATGAGGTCAATGACTGGACCTGTGTTCTCTTGTACTGTTCCACAACTGGTCTAGTGCGATAACCGTTGGCTCTGTGCCTGTCAGGACTACTAAAATAGATAAATGTATCAGTTTTTCCATTTTGTATTGGCCTGGGCTTCTTCCTTCTCTTGCTCTTTTTTTTTTTGTTTAACCAAAGTTGAAATCCTCTGGGTTGCATTTCCACCCACTTTAGGTTTTTTACTCCCTCATCTTTCTGGCCTCTTAAAGCAGATTTTTCAGTCCAGTCTTCCTTAAAAAAAATAAAATAAAATAAATGCTTCCCCGATTTTGTCTTGTTCTGTGTTTCCACCTCTTCGCTGGCTTTTATTCGGCACTTCCACACACACTATCTTTTTCTCTACACATTCACCCTAAGTACCGCTCTGAACATTTGATTGAAGTCCTGTAAGTTGCTTCACCGCTATCTATAGATCTCACTCTCTCTCTACAGTACTTCCCTGTCCTCTGAAGCAGACTTTCCAGTCCAGTCTTGCTAAAACAAAAAAAAAATGCTCCTTGATCAGTGACTCCTCATTTTAAATGACTTTTACAGAATCAAATTAGATTTTACCCCTATTGTGACATCATATAAGAAGAGTGCTGTTCAGCAGTAGCTCATTTACATAAATATTCAAATTGCTGGTTAGGAAGAGGAGTGGAACACAGCTTAATGTATTAAGAAATCTATTGTCTGGGGGTATATTAGCTAGAGCATTAACAGACATACTTTGGACTACATCTGAAATCTATGTTAACCATTTAAATAAACAATAAAATATGGGACTCTATTTCTACTATTGTGCAAGTAAGGGCCAGTTAGAGTCGTCAGACCTGCTGTTATACTTTTACCCATCTGGTCAATTGAAAGAGCCATGACCTCGGGCTTCTCGGAGCCTGTTTGCACAATACTGTATTACACAACACTGTATCACACAACAGTTATAACTCTCGTTGTACTAAATATCCTCTTGTGTGCTGTTTACATGGGAGATCCCAAAATAACCAAAATGTGACTGTAATGAGAACAGTCAGACCAGAACTTGTGATTTTTTTTTTTGTACATCACGCTTCCCTGCACATATTGCTGCTGGCTCCTCTCCCACACCCACACGTCTCTAAGAACAGAACTGTCACTTCCTCACAAGTATGCAATCTGCATTGGATTGACTTTGATACAGTATGTGAGGATGCCGGTCTTATACCTTTATTACAGCATCAGTCACAGGAAAAAGATCAGAGCGCATATGTGACACACAAATACACAGACACACACCTGTGCAAGGTGCTGCTCCAGCCTGTGTTGAATATCCTGTAGACTGTGTATGTGTGTGCTGGCCCTCAGGCAGGTGAGTGATGGAGGGTGAGACAGACAGGAGAGAAGGAAATCAAACACTCTCTCTGCCTCCTCCTTTCCGAGTTCAGACACAAGCTGAAGGGAAAAGAAACACACACTTGCATTAATATACTGTATTACTACTGGTGTGAGTGTTTCTGTACATGCTTAAGCAATGTATTACAAACAATTCCAACCATTTTAAAATACTTTGTATATTTGTTCTTTTTTTTATTTTTTAAACGAACTGGAAAAATCTTATTTACAGTCAATATTCAGACTTGGATGCACCTATGGCAGCAGTTATAGCCTTAAGCATATTTGGGAATGATCCGACAAACTTGGCACACCTTTCTCCCATTCTTTGTGTAAGAGAGAAGATTGACACATTTAGCTGTAATGCCTATGTCTCATACAGAGCAATAATCTTTTTTCCTGACCCCCCAGTCTGTAGGTGACAATAATGCACTAACTGCCTATAAGCTCAAAGGATGATGAAGTGATATCTTGCAAAAGCCAAGTATTTGCAGAAGATACTGTAGAAGTGTATTTTTGCTTTATATGAGCTATAGTGCCAATCAATCTTAGACCATTTGTCATTTGTAAGTTTATTTCAATTCTTTTAAAAGCATGAATTGATTCTGAATCAAAAAAATCATCCACTGATACAATTAACTGATCAACACAGGATTGATTAAATTGCACAGCTCTAATCTCGAACATATCTTTCTATTAGAATTCCCAAACATCACGCTTTCTTGCTTTTCTCTTCGGCCACCGTTAATGCTATCTCACTCAAAAATGAATTAAATATGTAGGAGGTACGTTTTTATCTGCTTATGGCTATTTATGGTTGGTAACTGGATGGGAAAAGAGGCCTTTTGACTTTCTCATATTTGATAGATGAAGACGCGTAATGATTCGTAGATTATCTCATATAAGTGCATTTCCTGGTTTTTGTGCATACACACACTTTCACTCCTTAATTCATTCAATGTTTTATGAATGAGGCCCACTGCTGTGCTTTCTTAGTGAAATGCGTCAGGTAATTTTCCTGCTCAGGTCTTTGTCCTTTTCAAGTCGGTAAGTTTTTACCCAGGATTGCTCTATATTTTTGTGTATAATATTTTCTATATTATATTTATTTTTCCCCTCCATCCTGACTAACTTTACAGTCCCTGTTGCAAAAGAAAACACAACAACACAGCACCATCAAACATGACTGTCTGGTTTCCACTATACAGGGGGGAAACCAGACACTGAGATGCTGGGAATTATGGCCAAATAGTTAAATTCTCATTTTACTGTATCAGAGTGAAGGATCTTGCTTCTCATGATTTGAGAGATGATTGAGTGCCTTTTGGCAAACTCCAAGCAGGCTTTAATACGCCTTTTAGTGTGGAATGTGGTCATCTGGTCATTCTACCACGAAAGCCTGGCTGTTGGATCACTGCTCTGATGGCTGTCCTTCTTTAAGGTTATCTCATCTCCACAAAGGAACTCTGGATCTTATTCATAGTGACCATTTGATTCTTGGCTCACTGCGTGAGCAATGCCCTTTAAGCCTGATTATTCGACTGAGCGGTCAAATCCAGGAAGACAGTGGCTTTGAACTTCTTCCATTTGAGAAAGATGAAGGCTACCATGCACTTGGGTGCATTCAATGCTACAGAAATTCTCATGATAACTCATTTCCAAAATCTATAAATTGACATAATCATGTAACAGATGTACAGACAGTTCTCTTGACCTCCTGGCTTGGCTAGTCCTCCGACATAAAATCAACTATGGGGTCTTAAACAGACAGTCATGCACCCTTCCTTTTCACCTTGTCTCAATTCATTTTAGGATGCCAGTGAAGATGTACTGTAGAATCAAATGGTTTCAAGGACCACTAGCAAAAGAATGATGCACCAAAGCTCAGTGGTGAGTTTCACAACAAAAAGTCTGACCTCTGTTGTAAGTCAGCTATATAAACTTGCAAAGCATCCCAAAATCCTGTTTTTGCACAGAATGAATGAAATACATTGGCTGAATCAATTTACAGAAGAATGCCCCTTGTACATGCAAGAGATCAGCCAAATTTTTTTTTATTAATAAACATCTTAAAACTAAATATATTTTTTTAAGAGGTAACATATTTATCATTGAGTTCATCTGCTTAACTACATGATTGTAGTACAACAAACTCTTAAATAAAGCTTCATGAAATTAACCTTTTGGTAAAACTATTGGCTGAGAAGCCTCGACACCTAAATGATGCTTCATCTCCCCCATCACTACTAAGTCATGGATGCCCAGGGCTCATTGATGCTTGTTGAGAGTAACAGCTAGCTCATCTGGTCCAACCTCACAGAAGAGCTACTGGAACACAATTTACTGAATGAGTTTATGCTGGCTATGATTGATAAGTGTCAAGGTGCCCATGCTGATCCTTCTCATGTTCAAAAGTGGCTACAATGATCAACGGAGCATAAGAACTAGACCATGAATCAACAGAAGAAGATCTGATGAATGACATTTTCACTCATTGTCTATACCGCTTTATCCTGTACACAGGGTCACAGAGGGCCAGGAGACATAGGGCACATACTGTAGAGGCGGGGTGCCAATCGTTTGCAGGGCGCACACACACTCAAATGCTTATTCGCACACTACAGGCAATTTGGGAATGCATGTCTTTGGACTGTGGGAGAAACCGGAGTACCCAGAGGAAACCCATCAGGCAGAAATCAATCTTTAACGTAATGACCATTTTATATTATACAATATGGTATCACAAATGCAACGGCAAATAAATTGATGATAAATGCAAGATGGTACACTGTTCTGGGTAGTTTATTATAGTGATAATAATGCAGACAGATTTTTATTTTTTCTTAGGACTGAGAACCTACCTCTTTATTTGTGTAGACATGGTGAAGATATTCCTGCACTTCAGCCCTTAGGGCTATCTGTGGGAAAACGCTCTTGTTTATCACAGACATCATGGACACTGTAAAGATGATGAAAGAAAACGAGATACAGCTGTCAGGTCCAAATCGTAGTAATGATTAAACAGCGTGGAGTATTTAACAGCAACACTTCTGTGTCTGATATTATGTGGTGTTGGGAATGAATGAAGCACGTGCTCTCGACAGCTTCTTACGTTAAGATGTTAATAAGAAACCGGACAAACTGAACACACATTCGAAGCACTGCTTAGCTACAAACTACCAGTCTTTCAATGTTAGACGAGAGCGATAAACAAATTTACTCTTCACACATACAGTACATGCCAACATCCTACATTATATCCGCATACGTCATTAAGGGTCATATGTCACACTCAGGCATGATGGGAGCTGTAGTTCTACAGTTATATCGCGTCTAACTAGATTCGCCTTCTTTCCCTTGGTGCTGTGCTGTGTTATTTTATAACTGACTTTCGATATCTAAGGACCTTGTAACCAACATTACGTCACGTTGCTAGGTTACCTACAGTACGCTAAAGGTCGCTGAAGAGTCAGTGGCTAATAGGAAACCTCTCCTCTCCTTTAGCTTAGCTAAAGACCTAAACATCACCATATTCTCACTGAAGTTTTCACAAAATGCAATAAAAACACCCCCAACTGTAGTTGCCTCCCACACCCAGACAAACTGCCCCACCTACTGGTGGAACCACAGAGAGAGCTGCACACTAGCAGCACAGTACACACACACACACACACCTGGTGAGGGGCAGTGAGTGACTACATCACATCAAATTACACACACACACACACACGCACTGATTATTATTATTATTATTATTATTATTGTTGTTGTTGTTGTCTTCCTTCTTTTACAGAGTTTAATGTGTGTGCTCTTTATTTACAGAGTCAGAGAAAAAATGTATACACACTTCAGAAAAATAAAAACTTGTATGAATATTTTAATACTAAATGTATTGCTATAAGTTATATATTGATATACATGATAATAGTATGATAAAAAACATGATAATATTATTAATATTATATTAATATAATATGCATCATACTATTTATCTTTTCCTGAAGTGTATATACATTTTTGCCTGTATACATTATTTATTTATTTGTTTGTTTAATTCTCATATTTTATATTTTCTGTAATTCGTAACCATAAAAAAATTAAAAGAAAGTTTGAAATATTTCTTTTTACATGTAATGAATTTAGATTATGCAAGTTTCATTTTTAATATTACAGAAAAAAACATGCATTGTAGATATTCAGTATTCATTTTCACTCAATGCTGATAGATAGATAGATAGATAGATAGATAGATAGATAGATTATTAGTCCCAAATGAATTCCAGAAATCAAGCAGCAATAGAGACAGTAACACAAAAACAGGTTATACATGTGATTGCACACTATATATCTTACATACAGTATAGTCAGTACATACAGGGTAATGTGAGAGCTGACTAGAAGTTACTAGTGCAATGTTAAGAACAAAAAAACTACAAGCTATATGAGAAGTGTATGAGTAAAGCATATAAATCAAAAGTGGAAAAAAAGAAACAAATAAGTGAAATGAAGATAATTGCAGTGCAACTTTGACGTGCAATTCTATGTGTGACAAATGAAAATAGTAGTAATTGTGCCAAAAACATAGTAAGTGTGCAAGAAACAGCATAAAAATGACCATGTCAGCAACTGTACAAAGTCTTTTGCACAATTACTCACTTTTATGCTGATTTTGCCACAATTACTGAGTCTAGCGTATATTTTGTTTAGCATTGTTCAAGAAAAATGAAAGCTCATCAGTAGTTGATCAGTCAGGACAATCAGCACAACTTTCAACAGCACTTGGACTAGGATCAGATAAAAAGAGTGATTTAATTTGTAGGTAACAGATGTCCTGGCTAAAAGGTTTACATATTTCTGCCCTTTTGCTAATGAAATTATATGTTGATATTTTTCTTTCTGTAGTGCTGATGATGATTGTATAATTTTTTTTGTAATGTATATGATTGATTAAATTGACATGTCTCATTAATAACTACAAATAGTTAATATTAGTCATTAATAATTTGTTGAAAAAAATGAAGGAGAAATAAAGATTTTATACTGTATGCCTGCATAAGAGGCGGCTGACCAATAGAGGACGCAAGAGATTTGGAGAGTGTAGATTTTGTCTGCGGTTGTTAAACATTAGGTTTTTTTTTTCTTTCTTTCTTTCTTTTTTTTAATCATACTTGTGTTTATTCAGTGTAGCGCATCCCCACCTACAATATCTGCCACCAGCCGCCATTGCTGCACATACGGTACTAAGATAAAGTGTACTATTTATATTTTATTGACATATAAATGTGGATAAAATATACAATAAAATATATTTTAAAAAACAATATATATATATATATATATATATAGTTTTTTTATATATTATATATATATATTGTTTTTTTAAATATATTTTATTGTATATTTTATCCACATTTATAAAATAAAGTTTAAAGAAATACTGTATATATATATAAACTTTATTTTAATAACCGTATGTAAGATAATATGAAGAAACAGCGCGTGCAGCTCTGAGAAGTGACGTCAGGTCGCCATGGTGACGATAGTTACGCATCATGTTTATTTTTCAATTGCGATCTGACGCTATTTCTGCTGAGATTTACACTGCGATCACTCTTACTGCAATTTTCTCTGTGATTATTTCTGTGATAATTCACTCTTCGAGCACTGCAGCCGAGATGAGCTTCTGGATGAGGAGAGACGCGCCGCGACTCCGGCAGGAGGAGGAGTTTCAGACCGGAGAGAAGTTCATTACCACCGGTGAGTTCATTACCGACGTTAGTTTGTCGTCTCTCTCTCTCTTTCTCTCTCTCTCTAGCACAAACAGTGTTAAAACAGGAAATTAATCAGGAAAATAAAAAGTATTGAAAATAGTGGGTAGAAATGAAACGCTGGTAGATAGATACACTGTGCAGAAACATTAGCTAAGCTAACTAGCCTGCAACATTAGCACACTGTTGGGTTTAAGTAGGTAGTGAGTGTTATTCATTTGTTTATTTTTAAATATTGTCACCTGGCTGCAAAACATCAAACAGTTCAGAAAGCAACAACAACAACAGTGTTAAAATCAGGACAAATGCCTCCAATCACATTCAATGTGTCTTAACTATTATTTATTTATTAATCTACAAAGTTCAGCTGTGACTGTAAACTGAATAAGAAAGAAATTAGTGTTAATGCGGCCAGAGTTTCTCAAAATAAAGTATCTTTCCTATTTTTAAATACCATGTGTTATATTTATTCAATTGTTAAATTTTGTACTGTATCTGGAGGTGATATAAAGTTGTGAGATAAAGTATGAATAATGTATACAATAAAATATAAAAACAAGATAAAATATGTGTTTTATGTTGATAATTGAATATAAGATAATATGAAGAAACAGCGCGTGCTGTGAAGGGAAGTCATGTCAGGTCGCCATGGTGATGATAGTTATGCATCATGTTCAAAATTTGCGAGTTAGCTACTGCTCACAGACTTTTACATTTTGCCCTGTGAGCACAGAAAAGCAAGACATTGGCGTCTTCTGCCAGAGTATATTACGTCCCCTATGTGGTGAGGATGTCATCAAAATGTGCAAAGAAAAGCTCAGTGTCCTTGTCTAGCGACCACACCTTTTTTTTCCCCAAGGTTTGGGCAGCTAATTGAATGCAGACAGTGCCATTTCTCAGACTAGACTGTTGTGTATTCCGACTGTCTTAGAGGCCGTTCACGTGTCGTCTTTTTTGCATACTCAACGGTATTATTTTAAATGGAGACAAACGACAAGTGCGGTCAAAATAGAGAGTGCCACTGTCGCGTTTTCCATGTGCGTCCAGCCACAGTCAGATAAAATGTCTCAACTTTTCAGAATGCCGCAAGTGCCAGGTCATGCGACAACCTATCAGCTTCACTCTTTCTGTCTTCCTGGATCAGCTGGTGAAATTCTCTGTTTTCTTCTTGCTTGAAGGAATGGAAGCACCCAGACGTCGTTTGTCATCTAAATGTTTTCTAAGTACAGTAGCTCATTAATAGCTCAGGATAAAGAGAGTTCAGTTCTTTTTTTTTCTATGTGAAAAGTAAAAGCTACTTTGAACATTCCAAATATCTTAAAGTAAATTAAATATTAATAAATTTCTGCCTTGAAGGTTTTCACATGACGGCACAGCACGAGTCTGACTGTAGCCAAGTGTCTGGACAGCAGTCTGTGTGCGAGGATGATGAGGACATGGCGAGGAGATCCCAGGAGGAGGGCCACGTGGACGTGGTATTTCCAGGGACCGTGATGCACTATAGCTGTTGCACGTTCGTCTGTGAGCTTCTGAAGTGTGTCCTGTACCAGACACAACAGCTGCCCATGACCTATGACGAGATGGTCGTCTTCCAAAATCAGCAACTCGAAACCACACAGGTGAGAGAAAAGCAGAACACAAAGACTTAAACACTGAAAATAAGTCAAACAATGCTGTAAAAATCAGTGTTTAGGTTTGATGAGCAAATATTATTCACATGATTACTGAGGAAATGACTATTCTCTGCCCACAGCTGGAGGAAGGCGATATTAGGAAACCCATCAAGTCATCAGGAGACTCAACTTGGCAGCGGTGCCAGCGGACACTGCGAGTTCTGGACGAGGTGCTTGAACACCTGGAGGAGCTCTTCTCCCTCAGTTATGTCCCCCGTGTGCTCTTCATCCTCGGAAGCTCTGGAATTCTTCCCACAGAGGTGTACGAGGTCAACATGGAGGCTTTGGTGCTGGAAGGCAGCGACCGGAGTTTGGAAACATCCCTGTGTCTGAGGCAGCTGTTTCGCACGCTTTTCGCGGAGGACTTGTTTTCTGATGTTAAGACAGTGCGCCTCATGGGCACCACCGTCATGGCGCTTGCCCATCGCAACTGTGGTGTGGAATGGTTCAAGCCCAAAGTTGACTTCAGGCCTCCCACGAAGGTGAAGAGACAGGCGATAGTGTTATCCAGTGGTGGGTGTGGAAGAGGCCAGAGGAAGCCTGACACTAGAGTCTCAGATAATTATATATGGTTTCAAACACCTGTAACTATTAAAGGTTTCTGTAAGTAGAACGGGAATAAAGCCAGGTCCTCAATTATCTAGCGCACTTGGAGTGTATGGAAGTATAACAGTGCCAAAATTTGCAAACTTGCGGTTTTGAAATGAAAGTGTAATTCAATCATTTAAAATTCAATGGAAAAGTAATTGTTTTTAGTCTTTAGTTAATTGCTGTTCAAAAATGTATTGATGTATTGAAATATTTTACTTTATGTGTAATGAATTTAGATATGCAAGTTTATTTTTTATATTACAGAAAAAAATATTTTAATATATTAATAAAGATATATTTTATATATTAATAAAGATGCGGTATTCATTTCTCACTTAATGCTGATAGAAATTCCACATATCCAGCAGCAATAGAGACAGTAACACAAAGAAAAGTTGTAGATGTGATGACACACTGTATATGTTATCACAAAAAGGAACTAATGAGTGAAATGAAGTTAACTGCGGTACAACCTTGATGTGCAGTTTTATGGATGGCAAAGTAACAACAGTGCAGATAGTAGTAATTGTGCGAGGAACAGCATAAAAGTGACAATTTCTTGTACAGTTACTAAGTTCTTACTAAGTACTAAACAAAATATTAAGTTTTTTGTTTAGCATTTTTCAAGAAAAATTGAAACTCATTCAGCCTCCAACAGCGCTGGGACTGGGATCAGATTAAAAGAGTCATCAAACCCAGTCCGTGTATGTTTCCTATTTTTAAATAAAAATGTGTTATATACATTAATAAATGGTTAGGTTTTTACTCTATCTGGAGATAAGATAAAGCCGGCTAACAGGCACCTGTTCGGAATTAGCGAGTTCAAGTTCAGTCTTGTGGGCATGGAAAAGCAAGACTCATGCAACCTCCTCGTCGCCATGGACTGCACCGCGCACGGTTGATTGGAAATGGCAGACAGCACACCACGGCACTTGGGACAGAAGGAAAACGTGTTTCTGTTTTTCACACGTTTTTAGACGTGACGTGGATGGCCCATTATGGTACGATGTAAATTGTACTTCAATATTGTTTGTATATTACAGTGTCTTGTGGAGTTTGTTGAGTTCAGTTTGTTTAATCAGTTTATTTAGGCATAAAAGCATTTTTTTTCCACTAGGCTTGAGTGTCTTTTGTCTCAGACCTTAAATGTACTGTACTGTAAATGTAAGTTTTGTAAGTTATAAACAAATAAAAAAAAACAGTCCTCAGGATAAAATGGGTTCAGTTCTTTTCTTCCTATAGCTATAGCTATTTTCAGTATAAGAAATATCTTAAACTAAATGAAATACATTTGTGACTTAAAGGTTTTCACATGATGCGAAAACCTACCACCTGTGACTATGAAGGGTTTTTGTTAATAACATGGGAATAAAGACATGTAATAGGATGATGAGATTCGTGCTCACATCCAGTCCTCAATTACGTAGGGAAGCATGTACAGTTATCACAGAGCACGTCATTAGGTACAGGTTTATTGCACTATTATTGTAAGGGGTTGGAGTTAATCTGTGATACTTAGTCATTCCTCATAGTTCAGCAGGCATGTGGACCATGGATTAACTGCAAAGTTTAAACATCGTAGGGCAAATTTTTTTTTTACAGTTTACAAATAAATTTTACTGTACACAAACAAATATTTTTCAAATATTTATTGTATAAATAAAAATATCATTTATATATACATTTTATCATTTAATTTTATTCATTCATTTAAATTATGTGTTTTTAATGTATTTGGGGGCTTTAAATAAATGCCACCTGTTATCTGGTTAATTCCTTTTAATGTGTATTAAGCAGATGTTTTTTTTTTTTTACAATAAATATATTTAAAGATTTAAATAAATTGAATGAGTATTTAAATTAGATGTTTTCTAATATATTGTGTGTAAAAAGTGTTAGTGCTAGAAACCAGATGAAATATCCAAGTTGTCCAGATTTATATCTTGGACACACTCAGTTAAAGATTGGAATACTGATAATTTTCTCTTACTAAATTCAGATAAGACAGGGATATTACTTATTGGTCCAAAAAACAGTACACAAATGAACTCACACTTCAGCTTATATTTAGAAGGATGTACAGTACTATTACTACCAGCTGGACAGTGAAAGACCTGGGCGTAATCTTAGACAGCAACTTGGCCCTTGAAAATCATATTTTCAATATTACAAAAACAGCCTTTTTCCACCTCAGAAATATTGCCAAGCTTAGGAACATTTTATCCATATCTGATGCAGAAAAACTAGTTCATGCATTCAAACCTCCAGACTATTATAATGCATTACTAGGTGGTTGTCCTGCATCCTCAATAAACAAGCTACAGTTACTCCAAAATGTAATTCTCACCAGATCAAGAATATTTGATTATTTAATCCCAAAACTATCATCCCTGCACTGGCTACCTGTTAAGTTTAGAATTGATTACAAACTAACATTACGTACGTACAAGGCTCTAAATGGTTTAGCTCCCATGTATCTAGCCAGTCTTCTGACACGTTACAATCCTCAATCCTACAAAACTCAGGATTTCTGGTAGTTCCCAGAATATCAAAGTCCACAAAAGGGGGTAGAGCGTTTTCATATTTAGCTCCTAAACCTTGGAATAGCCTTCCTAATGTTCGTGGCTCAGACAGAGTCTACCAGTTTAAAAGCAGACACAAGACACATCTCTTTAGCCTGGCATAAGCAAAATTCATCCCATAACCTCATACTCTAGTACATTTAAATGCACACTCTAATCTAGTGCTGCTAATATAATGAACGGCAACTAAGTTAATTCTTTTCCACCTGTTCTTTCTTTTTCTACCCATCCCGAGGCATCTGGAGATTGTGCCAGCAACAGTGGCCATCCCTGCGAGGATCCTGAGGCATCCAAAGAAGGACCACCTCCAGCTGGATTCTGCTTCATGAGGACATCTTTTGTTATGTTGAACTTCCAGCTGCCTAACACATAATTTTTGTGTCAGCAAAAAAATTCCTGCTATCTGTTATGACCCAAATGAGGATGGGTTCCCTGTTGAGTCTGGTTTCTCTAAAGGTTTCTTCCTATTGCCATCTTAGGGAGTTTTTCTTGCCACTGTCGCCCTTGGCTTGCTCATCAGGGACAATAAAAAAATATTATCATTATGATCTATACACATTTTTACTTGCTCATACACATTTCCACAATCTTCATTTAATTTTGTAAAGTGGCCTTGAGACAATGACCATTGTTAAATGCACTATAAAAATAAAATTGAATTGAATTGAATATACGTGGGAAAACCTGGTCGGGAATTGAACTTAGGTCTTGGAGGTTCAAGGCAACACCACTAAGCCATCACACCACCAGCATTGAAGTCCAATTGGATAAAAACTTGTGGTAATGTTTCTCATGAATAAAGGTGTAAAAAACAAATGTTATGTAACCTATAAAATGTTGATATGATAACAATACTTTAAATGTTAGGACAACAGCAGGGCTCATGCAAAAAATCCTTAAAAATCAGTTGTAGATAAGAAAGTTTTAGCTGAGTTTAGACTGTACACCCTTTCTACATGGTAGACCCGTTGACATATTCCTTAGTAATGTGATGTTTGTAAAAGAGACGACACATGGGGTCAGATCATTTAGGTTAACCATAAGATTTGACTCACATATAAAAGCTGTTTTGATAGATAGAAAAATAGATAGATAGATGGATAGATGGATAGATAGATACTTTATTGATACTGAAGAAAAATACAAACACCCAGTTTGAGGTGTATAGCATAGATAGTAATAAAATAGACATGTAGTTACACTAGCAAGATCCCTGGGAACAAAGGATTTTCTGAGTCTGTCTCCATAGCAGCTCTGTGTTAGAAGTCTGCCACTGAACACACCCTTCAGCTTGGCAAAAAATCCATACAGTGGGTGACTGGTGTTGGACATGATGGACAGCATTTTGTCCAAGGTCCTATGTTCAAGAACAAGCTCCAGTGAGTCCAGCTTAAAGCCAATTAAAGATTCCGCTCTCTTAACCTTGTTTAATTGTGTCGTGTCCCTCAAGCAACAATGACCGGGCCCAAGCACACTGCGCCATCGTCACCTGGGCGCACCAGAAAGACAATGGGCACAGCAAGCACATGCATTTAAAGGGAACATACCAATAACATTATGACGTGATTTTAGAAATGGGGAATTTTATGTCTAGACAGCAAAAAAGCCCCAGATGCTGGAAAATAAGCAATACTCTATAATGTCATTTAATGTGATGTCACTCAGTGTTATGTCACTTAATATAATGTCACACAGAAAGTTATTAACCACTTTTCGGCACAAGTTTAAGACATCGTCACGGCTGACAAATTTGAGAGATTAAAAATCCTAGTGCAATTTTGCATCCTCAATGTAGTGAGATGACATAGGGCCAGTTTGTTGGCAATCGTATAAATCCCCTAGGAGGTGTATTGGGTGCGTTTTGCAAACAACCCCAAATTACTGACTTTCTGTTAAGTAGAGCCCATGACATGCAATGCAAAAGTTGTTCAACTCAATGAACTCTAAATGTGTACCAGGTTTCATGTGCATTGTGCGAGTGTGTATGAGCTATGCAGCAAAGTCTCATGTGAGACTCTTAGAAATCTTAATGACAGCAGATTCCAACCTGTCTGCCGATTTTTATGACTTTTTGAGCATGTTAGGACCCCAAAAGCCCCAGGAAAAAAAGATCTGCCACAAAGAAAATGCTGGACAGACTTTAAAAGTATTAGTACTGAGAATGTCACTAATGCCACTTCACCAGCATCACAAGAATGTGTAGATTTCTTTTGCCTTAAAACACTTCAGAGTGAATTTTTAAACCATGAAGGTAAACCAGTTCTTTCTACTGTAGCAAAAGTAACGTCACAAAAAACTTACCACAAAAAATACAACCACTTACATACTTTAAGTTTTCCTGCAATAGGATTAAATGACATACTTGACTGTTAAAAAAAAATTCAGGATGCTGACCTCTGTATGAGCTGCTTAGCATGCATTGCCTGCATCACTGGAGACTGTTGCAACTTTCTCAGAGGAAACGGTAGAGCTGATCGATCCAGCCCTATTTAGCTTGATCACAAAGATGAGCAGAAATTGTCCTGCCTGTCCTGCTGTGTTTAACAGAAGCATTCTGTTCTAATAAATGGGAATTAAACAGATGTCAACACACACTTCCTCTATTCAAGATTTTACATTTTAAGGGTTTTTTTGTTCTGAAAACTGAGTAACTGTGCAAACCAATGTTGGAGGATTGATGGACACTTTTGAATGGAAACATTTATTTTAAATCAGTGTGTCAGATTTAAATAGTTGTAATGAGCTAAATGTCTCTAAAACAAAAAGTAAAGCTAAAAGTATATCTTAATTAATATTTGTTAAACATATGGGGTCAAAGGCAATTTTTTTTAAATGACTGTTTTTTTTTTTTTTTTTGCTTTTTTGGCTAACTGGCATTCCCAAATTGCCCGTTGTGTCAGAATCAGAATCAGAAGGAGTTTTATAGCCAAGTATGCTTGCACGTACAAGGAATTTGTTTTGATCACAGAGCTTCCAGAACAAAACAAATGACAAGACAAAACAGAAAAAAAAAGTTTACATCAAATGGATTAGGATGTTTTTTTTTTAAGTTGTTAAAAGGTTAACAACAAATGGAGTATGGTGTGGAATTCTTTCAAAAAAGTTAAATAAATATTCAAATTGCATGAAAATGCTGAAAAAAATGGATATATCACTATATACTGCACAATCCTGATCCCTATACTGTAAAACAAATAATGACTAAAATATTCTGAGTTTTGAGGGTTACCAAACCTCTCCCAGGTTGTCCTCCAGTTAGTCACACAGCCATAATACATATATTCACAATCCAAATCCATCAAACCCTGCTTTAAAGCACAGATGGCTGGGAAATTTAAACATATCACAAGATAGATAGATAGATAGATAGATAGATAGATGAAGAAAAAAAGAACAAGAAGAACAAGAGCGCCATTCATACAATATGTGGGGTTATATCATAGGGGCTGATATCATCGTACTTATGCCCTAATAATAATAATATTTTTTTCATTTGAATTTTAAACTAGAGAGGTACATTTCCTGAAGAATATGTGAGTGGTGCTTGCCGTGGCATCATAGACCATAGCTATGATGTCATAGCTATGATGTCACAGTTGCTGAAAAATGCAATCAGCAGGGTCCAATTAACCACCCCAAAAAGTCCCATAGACTTAACATTGAGACCAACATCAACTGTGACATCATAG
>JAQMYJ010000001.1:24426179-24452550 GCA_030014305.1 Clarias laeviceps
ACACACACATACACACACACACATACACACACACACATACACACACACACATACACACACACACACATACACACACACACACACAGTACGGGCAATTTGGGAACGCCAATTAACTTACTCTGCATGTACAGTATTTAGACTGTGGTAGAAAACCAGAGGAAACACACCAAGCATGGGGAGAACATGCAAACTCCACGCACACAGACCTGAGGCGCCAATCAAACCTCTCGCCCCAGGAGGTGCCTTTTCGTAGAAATAGTAGAAAATAATATATAAATAAAATTTATATATATTTTTTACTGCAATGTAGCCAAAATGTTAAAAAAATATTGCCATGACAAAGCCAAGCATTTCTACCTGTAGTATCATGCATTTAAGTCTATACTTTCTTTTCTTAATTCTTTATAAACACTGAAAAAATGATAGTGTTTCTGCCATGAGAGCACTTTTATGTAACCTTCTGTCTAAAGTTCTTTAATCTCTTTGCTCTACATTTCAGAATGACTTCAAAAGAGAGAAAGAAATGTCAATGCTTCAGGCAAGCAAGACAAGTACTGCCCTCGGTGTAAACCTGCTCCACTGTTAAAACTGCAAACAAGATTTTAGTAGAGAGCCGGGGCCTACATACCTACCAGTCCTTCTGAGAGCTACTTTCAAGATCTGCAATCCATACTTCTCGAATTCCAACCAGACGCAATACCCAGACGGGTCTCAGGATGGTGCAGGACAGGCTTCATGCTGCTGTCCATCAAAAATATATCACAACTGTTGTTTTGCTTAATGATTCAGATTCAGAGGCTCCCCGAAGATCAACAGTAGAGCTTACACAAGCTACTGAAGAACTGCAGGATAACCATGTTCTTGTTAATGCTTCACTTGCTTACTATCACATTACCTGTGGGATCAATTAGTTGTGTGCTGAAGCCGGAATTCTCACTCCATGTCTTAGGTGGTGCCTTTTATTTCGCCAACACTATGCTGTATGTGATGTCATCTGGGGAAACCTATCAGATTTTGCTGGAAAACCACCTCAAATGTTTATGAAATATGAGCTTTTTTGACACGTCAATTCTGTTAGGATAAGAAAAGAAAACAACAACAAACGTTGGTATGAAAAAAAAAACTATACTATACACTGCCTGGCCAAAAAAAAAAAAGAAAAAGTCACCATTTTGAAAGGGTAAAATTATCGGTACTGAAAACATTAAGGAGATCTGAAATTACTGTAATTGTGTTAAGAGCTGTCCAGCACATCATCAAAACCTGTAAAGACTGTGATGAACCTCTGAACCTTGTGGAAGAAATGTGGTCAGAATAAAAAATAAAAAAAAACACTTCGATAAGTTGCATGGTAAAAATGCCCTTCCTACTCTGATGCACCCATCGCTCTGGTTTCTGACCTTTGCAAGCATTATTTTTTTCTATTAGTCTCACTAATAAGTGGTTTTCTCTGTTTAATTCAAAATCCTGTTCTTATCACATTATGTGTGTACAGAAACGCTGTACATTCACTATTAAACATGGCCATGGTTTTTACTGTTGATTTTTTTAACCATGCAACGTCACCAAGTGGGCGGCACTGTCGCCTCGCACCTCCAGGGTCAGGGTTCGATTCCCGCCTCAGGTCTGTATGCATGGAGTTTTTACCAGCTCTCCCCGTGCTTGGTGGGTTTCCTGCACGTGCTCCGGTTTCCTCACACAGTCCAAAGACATGCAGATTACGCTAATTGCCCGTAGTGTGTATGTTTTTGTGCCCTGCAATGGATTGGCAGCCTGTGCAGGGTGTTTTTCTTGGTCTTTGTGGAACAGAAATCTCAGTTTAGTTTTCATAACTACACAGTCTAGAAAAAAAAAAAAGGGGGGTAAATGGTTTTCCTAAATCACCACACACACATTCAGAAGAATGTCTTCATGACTATGCTCCTATGCACAGCAGAAGCGATCCTGTAGATCTATTTCAGGCTCTGTGTTCCTGTGCATCATGTTCTCTCGGATATCTTTGCGCTGTAGAAGCATGTGTGACAAAGAGCTGACAAACGTTCAATGATTTCGCCAGTTTATTACCACGGCTCCTACAGCAAGCAGCACCTGAGAAAGAGTTCAGGGGTTTGATGTGATGGTTTAATAATATCTGAACACCTGTGGGACCAGTAAGAAGTGTGTTTGATTGGCACAGTATGGTCAGGATGCAGGCATTGATTTTAAAGTGTGTTTATTACCTGGTTCTTATAACCTACTGAGATCTTTCTTTGTCCTTCTCTGTCCAAAAGTGGGCTGCATGAGCACAATACAAATTATGAGCACTGAGAGAAAGCGAAGGAGAAAGAAACAGCATGAAAAATGTAAAATGAGAGAGAGAGAGAGGGAATACTGTAAAAATGGAGGACATACAGTATAAACAGGCAAAGCTAGCTCACTCATGTTCCACTAAAAGAACAAAGCTCTCCTAAAGCAGAGGGAGATTAACAAGATCAGAAAATCTACTTAAAGCCAAGCAGAAGGAGAAGGCCAATCCAATCATCTCAGCCTATGATAAGCACCTAAAGTGTTTAGATCCAATCAGCTAATACAGCGCTCATCTGACTCTGACTTTGACCACTGGAGACCACAAGCTTAGTTTGGATATGAAACGATACAGCACAGTGATTACTTTTACCCTTTAAACTTCTTACTTAATTGCAAAATTGTTAAATCAAAAGTTAGGGTTCTGTAATATTGTTAGAATAACCTCTTTGCCCTAGTGCTATTTAAAGAATTTTTAGAAATAGTTTATAGAAAAAAAAGTTATAGGTAAAAATAAGTTGGTCAGCCATAATGTAATCAGTGCTATTATTACTTCAGGATGAAGCCCATGTACTGTACATGTCTGCCTGTCTTTCTGTACAGCAGAACTCTTTAATACAAGGAAATAAAAGTTTTTGACGGTTAAGTATCATATGCCTCGTCTGTGCTAAGTTGTACTAAGTTGGAGAGTGAATCACAGATGAGTAAGTAGATCGCAAAGCATTAAGTTTTGTCTTAAAATGACTCCAGCATGTTAAAAAAAATCACTTATACCACTTCAGCTGTGTTATTTCAGTTTTAATATATTAATAATATATGTAGTATATTAATATATATATATATATGTAGTATATTAATATACTACATATATATATATATATATATATATTAATATATACTACATATATATATATTAATGACTCCAGCATGTTAAAAAAAATCACTTATACCACTTCAGCGGTGTTATTTCAGTTTTAATATATTAATAATATATGTAGTATATTAAGTAATCCCAGTAAAAATATCGAGTTTAGCTTTTCTAATTAATATTTATTGGTGCAGGTGTTTGTTTACATTGAGGACGTACTGTAGATTATTAGTAGCTTATTTTAAAGAAGATTATTAAATATACCACATAACTGTTCATAAGATCACTTTTACTCAACATTTTGATTTTGATGGCTTCAGCTAGATATCTAAGTACGAAGTACAAAAGATTCATTCAATTCTGTTCAGCAGTTGATTTAAGACGCGCCCACAGTTTGACGCATGCGCAATATGCTGTGCAAACTTGCGCTTTATAATCTGGCACATGCTCATGAAATTTTTATTTTATTTTATTTATGGTGCAGGTTTAACTTCAGGCAAATACCGAAGGACTGGCAAAGTTTCGTTAAATCTTGTGATATACAGACATACAAAGACAGAGAGACATACAGATAGAAATTCTTCTGAGACTGGTTTCGGGTCTTCCAATGTATGAAATGTCAAGATATCAATGAAAGAGCGAAACATCGTACAGACAAAACCTCTCTTTTATTTATATAGACGTTGCAGTCAAGATGTAAACCTAAGATCTAAGTGTACTTTGCTATGTTTATACCCATTTATAAATCTGAACCATCCTGCAGACTGCAACTAAAGAGCATTTCAGCGAAAACATGTTTAATCATTTAAGGTGTTCGCACTCTTCCTGGTTTTCTCTCAGCCGGCCTTCTTTTGTTAGCAATTATGGCACGGTCTTTCAGGATGCAGTTGCCATTGTAGTAAAGCCTTGGGAGAGAAGCTGTTCCCATGAAGCTAACTATAGTTACAGGGCCATCTGTGGAGCTTGACCATCACAATATTAATATGTAAACCAACATACATAGAGGGCCAAATGAACAACCCTCACCCTGAGAGCCCACAAGTCCACAGAGGAATGCTCCACAGCCTGCAAAATGAAGCAGTTATTTCACCACCGCTGTTTGATATACAGTATTCAGTGCATCTCAAAAAATTAGAATATCACAAAAAAAGTAAATTTTCTTTTGGAATTTAATTTACAAAGTAATACGCTCATATATTCTAATTTCTTCAAAATGTAAAGTGAAGTCTGTAAGATTACAAGCTCATGAAAATCAAAATCCAGTATCAGAAAAAATTTGAAGATTTCCTAAGGTTTTCCTAAGTCTGACAAATTATTTAAAATGTATGCACTCGATACATAAATTACATTTAGCATAAATTATTGCATCAATGCAGCATCAGTGCAATGAAGGTGATCAACCTATGACACTGCTGGTGTTATTGAAGATCAGGTTGCTTTGATAGCAGCCTTAAGCTTGTCTGTGTGGTGGCTGGATATTTCTCATCATCTTCTTGAAAATAACCCATAGATTGCCTATGGAGTTCAGGTCAAGTGAGTGGGTTGGCCCATTAATCACAGTAATATCATGGTCAGCAAACCAGTTAGTGCTTGTTTTAGCACTCTGGCCAGGTGCTAGGTCCTGCTGCAAAGGGAAATCGGCATCTCTTGTCAGCAGAGAGAAGCATGGAGTACTCTAAAACCTCCTGGTAGATGGCTACAGTATGTTGACTTTGGACTTGATAAGAAAGAGTGGACCAAAGCCAGCAGATGACATGGCACCCCAAACCTATTTTAATTGTGGAAGGTTCACATTGGACTTCAAGCATCTTGGATTCTGTGCCTTTTCACTCTTTCTTCAAACACTGGGACCTTGCTTTCCAAATACAATACAAAATTTACTTTCATCTGAAAAGAAGACTTCGGATAATTGAACAATGGTCCAAATGGTCTAATTTTTCTCCAAGTAGAATGCTTTTGACAGGTTCAGGAGTGGCCTGATACTAGGACCACAACTGCCCATTTCCTGAAGACATCTGCATGTGGTGGCTCTTGATGCACTGACTCTCTCCACTTCTTGTGATGCTCTCCCAAGTTCTTGAATCAGTTTTGCTGAAGCCTGCCGTCATCCATGTTGCTTGTGCACCTTTTTCTAGCACACTGTTCCCTTCCAATCGCCTTTTCATGAATACTGTTCAATACAGCACCTTCTGTGGATTATCCTCTTTGTCGAGGGTGTCAAGAATTAGTTTCTGGACTAAGTCAAGTCCACAGTCTTCCCCATGCGTGTGCTAAACTAGACCGAGTAATGAGTAAGGAGTCTAGAATGTATAAGAATTCCATGTTTTGATTTAAATTACAAACAAAAATGTACCTTTTCATTATATCATCATGCCCTGTACATTTCAAAATCAGCTATATTTCTAGGACTGGATCAACACGAATGACTTAGAAAGCAAAACTTTTATGTTCAGTCTTCTGGAGAGATGGGAACATGAAAAGATGTTGCACTGAAGTTCTCCAGTCCTACAGCTCCATATCTGATGCCATCCATTAACAAACTACCCAAATAGAAGAGAAGTATAACAAATCGTACTACCTCTGCAAGCAGAACCAGCATATTAGAATATACAGTATGCTATATTATCTGCAGCAAATTATTATGAGCTGAAATGATATAATTTACAAGAGATTAGATACCAAAGAAGTGACATAAACAAGTTGAAATTGAGCCAAATTATGCTTTTATCACAAGACACCTCTCTACAGCAGCAGCAACATATGCTTCAGTTGATTGCCACACACTTTCCACTTGCTTATGAGATGCACTGTCAAAAAAAAAAAAAAAAAAAAAAGGCAGAAAACATTGTAGCACTGCAATTAGCACTTAACATTCTGTCAGTCACTTTTTACTGCATGCATCCAAATTACTACAGAACAACAGGCTGTGTCCGGTCCACTCATTTCCATTCTGAAGGCAGAGAGTTATGCAGTGCCACACGTGTGAGTGGGGCCACTGAACCAACAGGGTGGAGGAATCAGCAGATGGAATTGATGGAATGCTGTACTGTAAGTATCAAGAAAAGAGAAAATGCAAAGGCAAAAAACCGAAACAAAACAAGCACTAGAGATTTAGTTGACCAGTAAATGTGTAAATGTAAATGAGTGATTTAAAGGAGGTTAACGAAGAGTTTTTGCTCTGCTGGGTTTCGATGGAGTGTCAGTATCTAGACGCCAGTGTGAGAGCCGTACAACCTCTTAATCTGCACACAGACCAAAGCAAGTGCGCTGCTCATACACCACAACCACACCCATGTCCTACTCCAGGAACAAAAAGCTTAGAAAATGCATAGAAAGCATTGATGGGAATGTGTTCAATTGTCTCCATTTAAAACCACAGTCTACTAATGCACTCAACAATAACTCAAAATACTCAATCTGCTAAGTGCTGTGAAGATAACTGCAGCACTGTCTAATTACTTCAATTTGATGTTTCGTTTCATTTTCTTTGACTTGAAACAAATGCTTTTGTGTTCCACGTACAGTACTCCATCTTACAGCTTCCTGTTCAGTGTAAAGATGGATGACAAAATGGCATTGCCGAATGAATGTAGTGCACTAATACAAAATAATTTAAGATTCAACCACAAACAGGCCTCAGTTTTGTCATTCAACTGCATTTAACATTCTCTCAAGTTTGATAAAAACTCTTCTTTTTCCCTTTGACATTTAAGTTTTAGGAGGGGGGGGTGTGATAGTTGGGTGTGAATAGTACCTTTTTCTTGTTTTTGTTCTATTGCTTTAATTAGTATTTTTATAGTAAATCCTTGTGTTAAAAGCTCGTTATAAAAGGTGCTATATAAATAAACTTTGATTTGGTTTGATTTGAGTTTTGCTAACATTTAATTACTGGAATATCTGACTTCAAATAATGCAGAAAGTACCAAATATAAAGATTAGAAATGGATATAAAATACGTTCATTTTTAGAACCTGAAACTTATACTGTACATATAAAGAGACTTGAATTCAATGCCTTGTACCTATAAAAGGGGCGTTCAAGTGAAGCCAGGACTTGTGATGAAATTTCATGTGAATGAACACGTAAAAGTCATTCAGCGAGAGGAACGCCTAATCTTTAAAAATTGACTGAGTAATTGATCTTGCTTCCATTTTGCGGAATGTTTCTGCTATTAAGGGAGTTCCTGGGCGCGAGTTCGATTCCCGGGTGATGCTGTAACCTCTCTCAGACGGGGGCCTGGGGAGAGCAGATTGGCCAAGCTCTCCTGGAGATGTAGCATAGGAGCCACTCTGTGCTCTCACATTAATCGCCACTCTACTGTATATGGCGTCTGTGAACCCACGCAAGCAGAAGAAGCTGATAGCACTGTTTTCCTGAGTTCAACTGGAAGTCGCTCTGGATAGAAGTGTCCAATTGTCCATGAATGAATCAAATGCAAAGTATGCATGACTATAGTATAGATTTAAACTACTAACCATATCATATTTAAAGATTGTACTTCCCGTAAACAATTGACATCCTTGCTTCAGGGCACAATCTCACATCATTACTGTAGATTTGTACCTATGAACTGCTCCGGTGATCCTAAAGCCTGGGCTGTGTCATACTACAACTATTCACAAATCTTTTTAACATAGAACTGTTTATCTTGACTATTATTGTATTACTGTAGTGTTTACAACTGTATTATACAGCGTCACTAAAAAGAGAACATGTTCCATTTTCAGGGTTCATTATTCCAACACTCATAAATCCATGTTTACACAACCGCACTTTTGCCTATAAAGTAGACAGTTAGAGGCAAAAGTGCAGTCGTACAAACTGTATGCACACAGACCCGAGGTAGGACTTAAACACGGAAACCTGGAGGTGCAAGGAGACATTGCTAACCAATAAGCCATCGTGCCGCCATCAGTCGAATGCAACTGTTGGATGGATTTAACTGAATTATAGTTGTTGTCCCAGGAATCTACATCTCTAAAGCAGACAATGTCTATGGTTAAATGTACAACCCAAATAATAGTGACTTAAATTAAATTAATAAAGACACTAAAATTGTAAAAATAAATAAAAAATCTCCCAAGTCTGCTAACGTCTACAGAAATTTCACTTAGCTCTCAGTGAGAGGCAGATTATGAAAAGCCCTGCAGCGCAACATGGACATATCTGAAAAAGTGGCCTTCTCTGCTTCTCTGCTTCCACTCAACCAATCACTCAATGTCACAGCAATAGGCCTCATTCACACAATTAACTGCGGAAAATATTTTGTCAATGATCTGAGCTCAGCGCTCTCAACTGTGCCAGTTCATGATGCGTATATGAAAATCAGGCTCTTCAGGTACTATGAGCAAAGTCCTCACAGCTGCAGGGCCAGTTTCACAAGGCTCGAAAAGCAGAAAAGCTACTCTCTCAGTGAGAAGACAGGAATACACTGGACAGACTGGACATGAGGAACATACTGAAATGAACAAATAATAATAACAACAACAACAACAATAATAATAATAATAATAATAATAATATAGTCCCCAACATGAGTTCCAAGAGCTCGTTTGTAAGTCCAACAAACATTGTCTAGGTACTAGAATACTAACACAATTAGCAGTACACAGTTCTTTGTTCTTGTTCTTTAGAATCGTGCCAAAGGTTAATCAATTTATGTTAAAAGAACAAGCAACGTCTGCTATCTTTTCACCTCACTTCATTCTCTTTAATTATTATTTTCACTTTTGTCTCTATTGTTGTTGGTGCTTCTTAGCAGATTCATCGCCGCTGCCTTTCACGCTTGTGTCCGAACATCCTGGGATGCACGCATGTGATGATGTTGCTAGTTCAGGGACGATCAACCAAAGACGCAAAGATCACTTTAGAGACCAGGGGTGTTAAGGCCAATAGACTTTAATCTTTTCAGAATATAGCCGAGCAGTTTCTCTGTTTTTTTTCCTAAGATGCAAGCTAACATACGTTTACATGACACTTCTTCCACATCCTGCTCCCACCGACACAATTCTCCCATGCATGTATGTTCTGATTCCATCAAGATACAGTACCATGCTCCAATACATACTGTATGTTTACTGTTTCCCACAAGACACAATGATCTCATACATGTTCTTCCTATGGCTAAAGGAAACATAACTCACTTAATTGGACAGCTTGTCCATGCGCTCCCATCCTACAGCAAGTTGCATCTGCTCTGTAGGGTCTCACTGAGGCCTTGATGGCCCAACACACAGTTTTAAGTCAGCAGTCCCTTTAATGGGTACAATGATGCATTTTGCTCTCTATTGTTCCCTACATATATAAATATTGCTGCTTAATTATCATCTGTATAGGTACACAATTTGTGATTAATATGCTGTGGTTAAATTACTACACTGACAATGAACGGCAGACATGTGATCTAACTTCCACGATTTAACATGTTCGTATCTTTAAAAGTTCATAACTTGAATGTTCGTATGTTGGGGAATGTAATAATATTATTAATAAGTTGATCCCAATGAAAAGAATTTCTTTCTTTCCTGTATCTCACTCGAGGTGAAATGAGATCAATGAAAGACCAATGTCTTCTTAAAGTTATGATAATCACAGGCAGGCATTCTTGTAAATCAACCCCTTCACTCTTTGCACACTGCTTGAGGATCATCATCCATCCACAAGAGCGCAGAAAAATAAATGACTTCTGAGATTTGCCCAGAGTTGTAAACATTGACTGATTTCAGGCAAAGGAAAAGGAGCTTATTAAAACACAGTCAAAGTGCTGTGTTAGCTTGATTGCAGCATGTATTGAAGTTGCCCTTAAACTCAAATCCTTAATTAGAAATTGGCAAAAAAATAAATAAATAGGAGCAATCAATGAATGCTAGATCAGACCCATGAAAACAGCAAAAATGTCTTTTTTCCATTTTGTCTTTGGCAGGTTTGAAGAAAGAAAATAAGTCTGGCGTACCTTGTCACTGCTTTTCTGATTACTTAGTGAGTCCTAAGACATGTGGCAAAAAAAAAAAAAAAAAAAAAACACTCATTTACATTACAGCATTTGGCAGACACCCATATCTAGAGAGACTAACATTTCTATTTCATTATACTGTACATCTGAGCAGTTGAGACCAATAGGGGCAAGCTGATACCTAGGACCTTCTGAACTGAAGTCCAATGCCTTAACCACTGAGCTACTCCAGTCCATGCGTGTTGAGAACACGGGAGCTCAAGTCTGATTTATGCTTTACAGGCATAAATCTAGGCTACACATGCGGTTTTTGTCATTGTGAGCATTTATACTTGTGCACTGGTCTTTGTCACGCTGTAATTACTCCGCCAAACCACTAGTTGGCAGTGGGGTTTCTATGCTACTGTGCGAAGTCTCTTGGCCACTTCCTTGGTGGGTTTTTTGTTGTACCACAGCCAATGACGAATGAAAGGGATAATAAAAAGAAAAATAATAATAATAATAATAATAATAATAATAATAATAGTCTTCAATTCAATTCAATTTTATTTGTATAGCTCTTTTAAACAATTGTCATTGTCGCAAAGCAGCTTTACACAATCAAAAGAATTATTTAAATTTGTAAGGAATGTGAATGTGTATGAATCAAAATGGTCAGATAGATAATCAGTACAACAATCAGTACAATTTTAATAAAAGTACAACAGTACTTTTATTAAAATTACTGCAAGAGAAAAAGTATTTACTAGAGATGGAGGGAAAAATTTATTGAGTAATATATTGTGATTCTTTTGTGTGGCAATTCATGGATGCCAAAATCTAATTATTATTATTTTTTTTGTACTTTTACTGTATATGTTCGCATGTGAAGTCGTAAAAAACGTTGCTGTTCCTCTATAATCCTGCAGGTGGAGTGCTCTAAACTATTCACACTGCACAGCATCATGTGTGATAGGAGCAAATTAAATTAAGTTTGGTTAGAATTGTAACAAAATCTGAAAAAAAAAAATGTATATTGAATCGAGATATTTATAAAATTGTGATATATGCACATCAGGCCTTGCCATAGGGTGCGTGATAACAGCGGCATAGACTTGATGCAGAAGCAAAATAAATTTTTAAAAAATCAGCCTTTAGATGCATCATAAATAAAGTTATTTAAAACGTGTAAAAAGATGAACTTAAAGCAATAACCATTCTTGCAACAAACCGTCTGAATAAATGACTAGAGTTAAGATTAAGTTTAAGCAGCCATGGGAAAAGTGTTGTGGGTTTAACTAGCCATGGACAAAATAAGAGTTCATCAGGTGCACTCTGGGAAGATTTTAGAAATAGAGTTCATTCAGTGCTTCACTGCTATACTCGAGCAAGGAGTTTTTGCACCGCTCCCTTCCAAAGCCAAGGCAACCGGAATTCATCTTCTCCCTAGCCAATTCCCTTGTAAACCAAAGTCCTGCCGTACAAAAGGACCAGCTGAAAGCGACTCGAGAGGGAAAGAAAGGCTCCTTTTGTCTGGGTCTGCCAGCTGCCACCTCCTCCCAGTCAAACCCAACCTTTCATGTGGAGCCACGGAAGCTCAGCCAAAGCTTCCAGATAGCGAAAAGGAGCCGGAAGCAGCAACCGGAGGCAAAGTGAGTGTTCCCATGCCAAAGACTGCCCGCTGTGCCACTCCTCCACTTTCCCAAAAAGGCATGCTGGAAATGAATCAGGCTATCAGTCATGAGAAAACCGTACACAAGGTAGAGAGAGGTCAACAAATCCAGCCTTTGCAGTATTGAGAATACCTGTCCCAGAAGAGTGATCAAAGATAAGCACAGCACAGCCCAAAACACTGATACAGTATCTATGGCTCGGTATCTAAGGCTATTAAAGCCAGCCAGACTAACTGCAATCTCTTCAGCTGGGGGGCAAAGCGCTGTGAAATTGAGCAGTTTCCTCTTGTTGCTTTTGGAGTGTTTCACACTGCTGCACTCTTCCTCGCTTTACACCTCGAAGGTAAAGACAGGCTCACAGTATGGGCTGTTCGAGAAGCACTTACACAGCAATACTGTATATAGTTTATCACTGTTGTAAAAATTACATCTACATACGTTTTAACTGGATTATTCTCCTCAAACAAGAAAACTATCACAGGACATGGAAAGAACTCAATCTCATAAAGAAACGCGAATACTAAATGTACATTAGACAATTATTTATACTGATCTGTTCATTATTTAACGTTTTATTAGCTCTATCTATACAGTCCTCCAAAATAACTCTGTGGAGGTTGATCATGCCTTACCTCATTTTATAACACCCACTTCACTTCACATATAGAAACCTCATTGTCTATTGATAGTTGGCGTCCATGTGATTGTATGGGAGGAAAATAATGTACTGTAAAACCTCTTAGTTTCAGATCTGCTTAGGCGCAATGTTTCTCATACCGTACTTGAGAAAAGGTTTTATCAGTACTGTTCCCACAACTCATAAGTTATTAACAGCTTTATAATAAGTACAGACCGCAGTTGTTGTAAATCTTGGCTAATTAGACACTAAGTGCTACACAGTTATAGACACGTGTTTCAAATGAAGGGATTTTAAATCTAAAAACACTTGTCGACTGAATTTATATGTCATTTCTATGTGGAAAAATCTCTCTGCTTGAAGATGTACAGTATTTTGTGTCCAATGTTTAATTGACACAGCAATTGTCCCATTATGAACCGTTTGTCCACCATTAATAATATTAGAGACTGATTCCTTGGTGGACTTGTGGCTAGCTTACACCGCCATGCCCTGGGTTTGATTCCCATTCAGGGAGCCGAACCCAGTCACTGAGGGGTTGCACAAGTCAGTGCACTCCTAATGCAGTCGAATACATCAGGGACAGCTGAATCAGAAACTGCTGTAACGATTTAGCTAGAAAACACTATAAAAATTGCATAGATGGATGGATGGATGGATGGATGGATGCATAGTAGTAGTAGTAGTAGTGCAATATGGACCCCTGAAATTACTTAATCGCAATTTAAGGCTGCAATTTATTATAGGTAATATACAGTATGCATAGTCAGGAATTTATGCAGAGTTTGACGATAATTTAAGTATTCATTTATTTAATAAAATAAATGTGAGTTTTATATGAAATATCAGCAAGGATCCTCCTAATGAGATCGTTTGGCAAGTTATTTGGTGTTAGCCTCGATAAATACAATACAGGTGACTAGTGGTTACCATCCCTAGTGCTAATTATGATATAACCAATATGTGTATTCAATATATACCAATCTATCAAATACACATTTGAACACAAAAATGTACATTCATTCATCCATCTTCTATACCGCGTATCCTGTACAGGGTCACGTGGGCCTAAAGCCCGTCCCAGCATGCTTAGGGCAGGAGACATGGTACACCCTAATCTGTGAGAGGAAACCCACCAAGCACAGGGAGATCATGCAAACTCCCTGCACAACTGCCTCAGGCAGGAATCGAACCCTCAACCCTGGAGGTGGGAGGCCATAGTGCACCATCATGCCGCCACATCTGACAGTTAAATATTACCATTTAATTCACAATTTCATTATTATAATCATGATGTGATTTCTTTTAGCAAATCGTGCAGCCCTAATAGACGGATAGACAGCAGGGAATGTAACGTTTTGTTCTGAAGGGGAAACATAGGCCCTGATTTATATAAAAAAAAATAAAAATAAATGCCACAGTGAGGACAAGTGAGGGGAGGAAGCAAAATGTAAATGAGATTTTTGCATGAGCTAATTGTCCCCAGGAGCTGCAGCCAGTTTCCATTATGTTAATTAGCAAAATGTAAATGAAAACTTTTTTAGATTCTGTTTATAGGCATCAGGTATGTAAAAGTGCAGACATTTTCCAATATAACACTAATTAGAAATTAGCTCGACATTTTACCAAGATAATTATTTTCAGACACTGCTTGTTATTTTCTAAACTTTTTTATTATTAGGAAATAGAATAATGTTGTTTTTCCACTGTGGATGTTATGTTGCGTATCACACAGCTGACATTTTAGAAAATCAGGACAATACACAACTTATAAATGTATAAATTAAATATATTTAATATATCTAACATACAAATATAATTTTACTTATCAGTGAACAGCTATGACTTTAGAAAATGTCCTGTGCAATAAATTTGTACAAAATAAGTTATTGAACGTCATAAATCAGAGCCTGTGCTTGTAGAGGCATTAACCATAGTTAGCACTAGAGATGGTAACTGCCGGTCACCTCCCGATACAGTGATATCACAACGCTGATTCGATTAAAATTGCATTTCTATAAGTATCGCGATTTTATAAATATCCCAATTTCACCCAATTTTAAAACTTAAAAAAAGTTTAATGATTGATTAGATGTACCCTCTCACTTAAA
Source organism: Clarias laeviceps (assembly GCA_030014305.1). Classification (NCBI taxonomy): domain Eukaryota; kingdom Metazoa; phylum Chordata; class Actinopteri; order Siluriformes; family Clariidae; genus Clarias; species Clarias laeviceps. Next base: position 24,440,683 of record JAQMYJ010000001.1, read on the forward strand.
AGCCAAACGCAGCATTTAAATGATGCACAATAACTTCAGATACAACAAACACATTTCATGTATCTCAGTCCTCCACCATAATCATCATTTCTAAACAAACTTAGTAAATAATTCACTCCTAACACACAGGATAAAAATGGGTAAACAGTTTACCTGTAGAATTATGAAGAAACGGCGATGTTTTACCTCCTCAGACGTTTCCAAAGTCTCAAAACTCCAAAGTGAGCGCACGGGTTGAGTGGCAAAGGCTTCTCACACGCTTCTAATCCACACAAGATTTTAAACTAATTAACGCTCACAGTGTTTGGAGACTGCTGTAAGTGTGTAATGAGTGGGTTTGAAACTAATTCGTTCACAGAGTTTGGAGAAAAAGCCTTTTAACGCACATGATTTTTGATGATGTAACACCATAAAAATGTGTTTCTGTTGCTCCACTCGGAAGCTTCTGCGCTCAGTACAGAATCGGTTATATCTGAGGCGGAACGGCCCATCACCGGTCACAGGAAATCAAACTGAAAACCAGCCAATTCTGGTCACTGTCCGATTGACCGGTTAATCTCTAAATGTAATAGGTTTTTAAAAAAATTGATTTTAGAGTCAGTGTGGCGATACGTGAATCGCTACACAAAAGAATCGAGAATCATAACTAAATCGATCTGTAATTAGTACATTACTCTAGTCCATAAATAGTGGTAATTGGCTACTATTGTCTATTTTACACCATGTTTTGGTCAAGTCAAACTGGGACTCGTCTAAAAACGACTGCCATTTATAGAGACTCTTAGCCAAATTTAAATGGTACGAACGTTTTAACGAAGACCATACGTCCGTGAACGATGATCCCGGCTGAGGTGTCTCAGAGCCCACTGCAGTCATTCCCATAAATATGAGGAGGACTTGATCCATGAAAATTGACACACAATTTCTCAACAACTTGTGGAAGAGATGCATCTTTCTGCCGGAACTGTACACACAAATATTCATGAACACCTGCAACCTTCCGGAAGGTTAGTGTACATTTAGTGTACAGAGAAAGATCTCTCTTTTTTTTCCCCCCTATTTTCTCTCTAATTTAGTCGTGTCCTATTCCTCCCCGTCACTAGGGGGCTCCCACATTAAGGCTACTACTACCACTCAGTCGGGAGTGCCGAAGACTATCACATGTTTCCTCCGAACCACGTGACGCCAGCCGACCGCATCTTTTCGAACTGCTCGCTCACGCACCGTTAGGGGCGGCGTAACACACTCGGAGGACAGTGCTATCCGCTCCTTCTGATTGCGTGAACTCACAGACGCCCCTGATTACCTGTAGAGCCGTGATTAATGTGGGAGCACTAAGTACCTCTCGGCCAATCAGCTCTCTCGAGACCTCCGGCTGCGAGAGGTTACAGCGAGCACTTTACCACTGCGCCACTCGGAGGCCCTCCCGAGAAAGATCTCTGCCTTTGACTGGACAGAAGATATTGAATATCTAATATTGAATATCACAAGTGCATTAGTGTGGTAGCGGATCATATAGAGAAATTAAGGGAGTTTTTACTCTCATAACTCTGTGCTGTTATTCTGCACAATCATACAGTAAGTCTTGGTTTGACTTGAACACTCTTCATACAAGGATGCAGTCAGAAAATTACACTGCAATGCACAAAGCATTAAGAGAAACAGTGTATGAATAATCATCACCGCAGTACTACAGAGAAATTGACTGGTTCACTTTGTGAACTACAAGTACACCTTGTTACTATACTATTTTTTAAGATCACTGCAGATCCTGGATTCTTCATCTGATCCATCTGTGTTTATATTCAGGCAACCAAGAAAGTGACTGCAGCCAACTTGTAGCTCAGTCCCAGTGTCACTATGTAACAATTTTCTGCATCAACAAAAAGAAAGAAAGAAAAAAAAAAAAAAACTACAGTAACATTATGAAGAGTTCATGTAAATAAACACCCCAGCTGGGTAAATGGGCACAAATGGAGGCTGGGCAGCACAACATGCAACTTTCATGAAATTCAATGCTTTTGTCCTTTCAGCCTTGATCCAGCCATCAGCAGCAGGTGTCATGTGCTCATGAAAATGCAACACTGGCATTTTGTTATTTTCGCTCCAGCATCAGCATCAGCACTGCCTCAAAAGAAGATGACACTGGTTCAACTCAGTTAATTCACACAGAACATATTGTTAAAATTATGTTAAACTAAAGACTGTAATGTCTCAATGCTTGTTAAAATGGCATACAGTGAATATCATTTGTTCTCCGGAAAGCATTACGGCCTCTGTGGTAGAGAATGCTTGCAGATTTTGCAGACAGTAGCATCTTGTACTTTTCTTGGCCAAATTATGTACAGTACTGTGCAAAAGTCTTAATCCACTCCTCATTTCTTCATATCAAATATAATTCTGTAGATTAAATCAAATATTTTACTGTGACAGGCTGCAAAGTGCCTAAAGATGCAATTTAGATATTGGTTGTTCATGTAACAGCAGCCTCATTTCCCCTCTCATCTGCTCCAACCACTCAGTGGCTGCTCCAGGGGCGCTGTATCAAGGCTGACTCTGCATTCTGACCCCAGATATGTGGAGGAAAAAAGATCACTGCGCAGTAACGTATAATGTACAGTATGTGACAAATAATGCCTTAGCTTAGCATTCAGCATCACCAGTATACTAATCATCAGCCTGATCATCTGTCATCATCTGCATCCGTTTCTCACTGGTTCATGCCTTAAGTTAGTTTTTTTTTTATGCTTCAATGATTCAAAGGTCACCTTGTGGCTTAATGAACAACAACAACAACAACAAAAAACATTCCTCGGAAACTGGTCAGAAACAGGAACGGGACTGAAAATGAGAGCCAAAAAAAAAGTCCTTCAGAAAGTCTGGATAAATTTTTCTCAAGACTACTTTAAAAATACAATAAAGTCTGGCTCTTGGGAAACAAGATATGAAGAAATGAGGATTGGTTTAAGACTTTTACACAATTCTGTACATCATAGGTTTTTTTTTTTATTTATTTATTTTTTTGCAAGGTGAGGTATTCTCAGCCTCAGCTCACAGATATCTGACCTCTAATAACTTTAGTAAATCTTTTTCTGGTCACAAGCTTATAATTGGTTTTGCATGGAATTTGCATGTTCTCCCCTGGCTTGGTGGGTTTCCTGCAGATACTCTATGATCAAATTCAAATTTTATTTGTCACATACACAGTCATACACAGTACGATATGCAGTGAAATGATTAATTCTTCGCGTATCCCAACTTCTTGTTGGTAGGCAAGGGTCAGAGCACAGGGTCAGCCATTTTACGGCGCCCCAGGAGCACACAGGGTTAAGCAACCTGGCGGAGCTGGGCCTCGAACCGCTGATCTTCCGATCCGTAACTCAGAGCCTTAACACACTGAGCCACCACTGCCCCCATGGTAGGAGGTCCTACCATGGTTGTGAAAATGGGAATGAATACAGTACAATGGTCACCATTGGCTTCCTTTGAAGTCCAGTTCCTACTTGGACTTCAAAGGTTACTAGATGGATGGATGGATGATATGGGAGCAATAATTTGGTTTCTTAGCAAAAATCTAACAATATAACAGAGCTAAATTTAGACAGTACAACAACAAAAATTTGTTTAACAGTTTAGTTTACAAGAAATTTTGTAGCAAGTAAACAATATTATTTCCTTAGTGTACTGACAGGCTAAACCGAAAGGTGCTGGTAAACTTCATTATCATTCATATTACGTGTTGCAAGATTGGATGTATTGCACATGCAATTTCTTTATTATTGCAGTTCCAACTTCATCAGTTTTAATGCAAATACTAGATGAAGAATTGAGAATAAATATATGCAAATGGACCTAATAGTGAAGTGCCTTCGACCAAATATTAATATTTGAATATCTGTAAATTTAGTTTAATGCATATTCAGACGTCATTTTTATTCCAGCATTATTTAAAACTTTCATTCAGTCAGTGGCATGCGCATGTGAAAATTTAGTGCAGGACTGAACATCTCACCAGATTAATTGACTCAACAGCGGCAGTGCATATGAGCACATTATATTCATTAGCCAGTGAAGGAAATAAAACTTCAACAAGAGAATGATGCCTGGTGTATAATGTAATGTAAGTGTTGCAGGGTGGTTGTGATGTGCCAGGACTGCAGTATCATTAACAGAGTAAAACTGGCTTCATTTGCAAACCTGAGGTGACCAATTTGAGTCCACTGACATTTAAGATCTTTAATAGTGTTAAATGTTACTGGAAATGTATTATCTCTCTTTCGTCCCATGAGCTGCATATCTGTCTGGCCGCTCCCATCCACATGAGAGTTTAAAAAAAAACTGAGTGCTCCGCAGCCCTTTTCAGCCCTTTCTGACTTATCATTCTGCTTCTCTGTGCATGTCTCCAGATGTGGCTTCCAATTTTTCAGCGCCAGTACCATCCTGTGAATAGAACATCCACAGAAATAATCACTTCAATTCTTTCATGAAAACAAAAAATTGAAAGGTATTCTAATACATCACATCAACATGCTGCTCCACATGACCTGATATGCATGTACACTATATGAATAAAATGTGCAGACCTGACCGTCAGACTTTGAACATCCCATGCCTTATTTAGTCTGCACTTTGCTGTTATAATAACCTCCACACTTCTAAGGCTTTCCACTACTTTTTGAAGTGTGGCTGTGCTCATTCAGCTATAAAAGCACTGGTCAGGTCAGGGGGTGATGTGGAGCGAGGAGGCCTGGGATACAGAAAGCGTTCCAAATCATCCCAGTGCTGTTCACTGGGCTTAGGGTCAGGGTCCTGTGCAGGTTATTCAAGTTCTTCCACTCCAAATCTGGAAAACTATGTCTTCATAGAGTCCACTTTGTGCACAAAAGCACTGGCATATGCTGGACCATGTTTAAACTGCAGTAAAGGAAGCTGTGATGCATAGAGGTGTGATAGGTCGGACTACACATATAGGTCTGACTACTGTATATACTGTAGTGTACCACCTGGATGGGGATTTGCCATATACCCTGTGATAATTTCAGTGTATCGTTGTTGGTAGTGTTGTTTCAGGGAACAAGAGCTGAAACAAGCTTGAATCTAAATTCAAGCTTCCATTATCTGAATGCATGATATATTTATACTGTATATATTTATATATATTTACAGTATATACAAGTAAAGATGTATAGTGTCATTCCTAAAGAGTGTATTATTATTATTATTATTATTATAATAAAAAAATTACAGATATTCAAATATTAATATTTGGTCGAAGGCACTTCACTAATAGGTTTATTTGCATATATTTATTCTCAATTCTTCATCTAGTATTTATATAAATATATTATCAAATTGAAGAAGTTTAATTTTAACCGCCCCAAAAAGTCCCATAGACTTAACATTGAGACCAACATCAACTGTGACATCATAGCTATGACATCATAGCTATGTTCTATGATGCCACGGCAAGCACCACTTAGGAAAGTCCATACAGTAGCACCCCATTCCCGAATAAGCCGCACGATTTCACACCTCACTCATGGGCCTTCGACAAACGGTGCGGGACTAGTTACGCGCCAAACTTTTGTACGGAAGAATAAGAGAGAAAAAAAAAGAATAATAAGCCTGCAAGATAACAATAGTAGTGCGTCGCTTCGCACGCACCACTAATAATAGTTTTAGATATTTTTATCATTATAATTTATTATCATTACGGAAGCTGGAGCTTACCAGTCCTTAAGATTATTGAATGGTTTTATCGCGTGTATTCACAACTAGCCAATCACAGCGCAGGAAGCTCAGTAGAACAACCCAATCGTAGCGCAGTAGGCGGGTTTTGTTGGATATATTCGTGTGGGAAAATAAGGCGTTGGGGGATGGTGGTGTGTTAGTGTACAGCTGGGCGCTCGGCACTTATCAAACAGTGTAACTACCCCGGCATACTTTTGTCTTCGAACTTTTCACAGAGACGTGAAAGTTCTTCACTCCTGGTTAGTTCTCATCCAGAGGCGCCTCGTGTCCACGCTGGACTCTATGATCTGGCTGTAGCGGATTACAGAGAGCGAGAGAAAGAGTGTACGTGTATGTGAGAGAGAGATGTGGAGGCAGCTCCTGGTTTTTGACAAACAGAAACTGAAGTAACCTACCTGCCCGGGGTTTAATCATCTCCTCCACCGGTCAGAGGGTCGGTTCCGTGCTCTCTGCTCCTCGCGCCGGTGAGATGGGCTGCGCGCGGCTAGCGTAGCCGGAGCAACATAACGGAATTAGCACGCGAGCGCCGCACAGGCCGCTAACTCACTCAGCGCTCGCGCGCGCGTGTGTGTATATTCAGAAGAGGCCATGGGTCTGATTGTGGCCAAACTCTGGAGCTTTTTCTGTAATCAAGGTAAGCATTCATGCTGTTGTGTCCTATCACGATGGCGTGTTAGAGCTGATGTAGTAACGTATGGCGCTAAAGGAAGCACTCCAGGTGTGTGTGTTTGCGCGGCTGCGGCTGATGCTGTAGTTCTGCAGCTCGTTTCACCTGAACTTCGCGGTTAGCTGTACACACACAGCTGGTAATGTTACAGGACGGTGATATTATTTCCTGATGCTTGAAACAGCTGTTTAGTCCAAGTTTTGTCACCTTGCACACATAATTAACAAAGTGACCAACCAGCTTTTGTATAACTTGAGCTGTAAATATCTCCTGTAGAAATGTAGACGTGTATAAACACGTGGTTAACGGTACGATACGATATCATCACGATGTTATCACGATACCTAGGTGCCGATTCGATTTGTATTGCGATTCTGGTTGTATCACGATTTTACAAATATCCTGATTTTAATATATAGAAAAATATAATAAAATCATATTCTAAAGCAAATAACTCACTCCTACCATTCAGGATGATGTGCTGCCTGACAACATGTGACTAGTTTAGCTTGTATCACCTGTTGGATTATAGAAGAACTGCAACATTGAGTTAAAATTTCAAAAAAGGTCCGTGTTTTCAGTCTCGGGTCTGTGTGCATGGACTTGTATGTTCTCCCCGTGCTTGGTGGGTTTCCTCAGGTACTCTGGTTGCTCCCACAATCTAAAGACATGCAGATTATGTTTATTGGCATTCCCAAGTTGCCCACTGTGTTTATGGGTGACCTGCAATGGATTAGCACCCTGCCCAGGGTGTACCACACCTCGTGCCCAAAGTTTCCTGGGTTTGGCTCCAGGCCCCTTTTGACTTTGAAATGATATATCCCCCAGCTCCCCCTACCCCCACCCGCCCCAATATCATGTGGGAATTTTTTTCACATTGGTGATAATTCATCTTTTATGGATGTGGCGAACAATTCAATGTTGTTTGCTATTTTTATTTATTTATTTATTTATTTTTAATACGAAAATGGATATGTTTGGGGCGGATAAAATCATTGTTGTGCTCTAACAACAAAAGCAGGCTTGGATGAGTGACAAACGGCAAAACTCCTCCTAACAATCAGACAGTGAACTGACCTCAGCTCAACTAAAGGATTAGGATCTTGTACCTAAACATGGAGGCACTTTGGTCATTTGGATGTGTTTTGGGTAAAACAACTCTGACACTGAAAAGAAGCCAGTATTATTTGGCTCTGAAGGACAGAGAACTTTGTGAAAGTTGTAAGGATTAACAGACAAACACAAACACTTTATTGAGTACAGAGTGAAAGCATAGACATGTATTTAGAAAAATGGTAAACAGCCTGATTTAAAACATTGGTGGAAAGTACAACCCTAATTTATAAAATGTGTTGTTTATTATAGAGTTCTGCCAGGTATCAGACATTTAATAGGCTTGTTAGATTTTTATTTTTTGACCAAACAGTGTCAAAAATATTGTGTTCTGTTTGTGAAATGTCCTGGACTAGAAAGGACAATGGTTGTAATTTAAAAAGTTTAGAAATTATTTTATTACTGATGGTATAATTGATGGTTAAGTGTGAATTATTTTACAGTTTTGAGAATCCTGGTTGCAAAAAGTTTGAAAAGCTTTGATCAAGTGTTGGTGCACTCGTAGGATGTTTTTAGTAAAAACTCGAGAAAAAAAAAACATCTTGAGAATCATAGGAAACACATTAGTATGGAGTGAGTACGGGCTGATTACAGGTTAGAGTCCCGTCCCGTTGAATAGTGGCCAGGTGAATAGACTAATCCTTTAACTCTGTTATTTTAATCTTGTTGCATATGCTAGTTTGGGGTGGTAGGTGTCAAGTTCTTTTCTATGGAAATGTGGAGGGTGAAAAGGTCAGTATTCCACCCCTGCGGTGCTTTTGTGTTTTGGGACAGACGCTGGGTCTTTTCTGACTCAGGATGTGACAGAAGGCCTGGTGTTTTGGATGACCTGTGAACAAAACACACATGGAAGGCTTTTTCCTTTTATATTGTCTTGCGATTACGTTATTCATGTATGCCTGCACAGCCGGTGATCCTGTCAGGCTGAGCAGATGTGAGAATCTCTGACAAACGTCTTGAAGAATGCCTAACTACTACCTAACTCAAGTCCATTCAAAACATCGTTATAAAGATGTTACTGCTAAGGCCGGGAAAGATCTACAAGTCATACGTGATCTTTATTAATTTTACCATGAAGGATTCCATTCCATGTTTGCCGGAATTTTGGATTGTTGCATTTGTTGAAGGTTGTGCTAATACAAGGGTCGTTCGAACCAAATAGGGGCTTGGCGTAACACTGATTGATACTTCAAGCACATTATGGTGATGAGTAAAACATTTGAATGGCTCAAATGTTTTTAAAAAAAAAAAGACGTAAATCTGTGAAAGATGCACCTGGCCAATGTGGCTTGGAGCCCACTGCAGTCGTTCCAGTGAACAACTTGCAACTTATTGACCATTGCTACCCTGACTCCTTTAATCACTGTTATACCCTAACCCTCCTTACAAGAAGCCTTCGTTTGTTAGTTGTTTTATATGTTAAATATTTTTCTTTTAAGCTATTTATTATTCTCTGTACATTACACGGAGACTCTGTATATTGATGTGCTTTTAGACAGATGTTCCAGCAAATGCTGCTGTTTTTGTGCTCATACCCTGAGCTTAGATTAATATCAGCACAGCGGACTGGTTAAACTTGGTGAACAAGAATGCAAGTAGATATGGGTTATGGCAATAAAGCCAAGTTTGATACAAAAATGCCCCAACTGTATTGTTTTGTTTTTTTGGATAAGAGGTTAGACCAGTGTTTTGAGTTTGTTCCAATCATCGCCTAAATAAACAGGAGTGTTTTGCCTGGGGTGCTTATCCAAGCCAGGTAACTTGATCAGTTTGACAGCATTAATGTCAGAAACGAAACTTTTTGTGATGATATATTGGGGTATTGTGATCTAGCTAGCTTTTTGAGTAGATACTGCTCGCATGTAATACTGCAAACCAAGCACGCTGCTCTGCGAGCACATCCTGTTCTTGTTTTGGTTTTTGTTTTGTTCAAGAAATTTGTGGAAGTTTTGGCATAATTCCCCCAAGCTGTCTGCTTCCATCAGCTAAATAATCCAATTGAATCCAAAATGTCCCAGTGTGGGTCAGTCAGCCCTGAGGAAGCAATACTGATACAGCTTCCTGTATGGCATTGTGCAGCTGTCTAAACCCAACTAGTTTGTGTCCTCACTTCCTTCCATCAGCCCACATCTAAACACGGGGGGCAAAAAGCCAGACTTCTCATGCTCCCTTTTTTTACACACACACTTTTCACTGGCATGCCAAGTTTGAGCATGGGTTGCCCATGAACTGTCATGCTTTTTTTTTTTGGATAACATAATTGTGATTCCAAATTGTGAGCGGTAGGTTCACTATAGCCATGCAGCGAGACCGGACGTTGGTTTGCTCTGAATTGAAGGAAATGCTTCAGTGGTACATAAAGGTCTATTCCCTAAAGCATGTCATTTCAACCCTGCTCCAGATCTTGCATAGTCGATGTGCTAGACTGGGTACAAAGACATGGCATCAGATGTGTAGTCTCTAGTTGCGCAGTGTGACGCACCGATTGCTTTGAAATGGTTAGTCCTAAAGAATTATATTGACCGTGATATTTAGATTACATTATCTAGTTTTTCACACTTGATTTTTGAACTCTAATTATTTGACCTGAACTGATCATTTTTTATCTTGTCACACATGTCCATCCTGATTACTAAGGGGGTTTCCTGTAATGAGCAAAAAACCAGTTGCAGTGGTTTTACTTGTAGTGTCAGGGTAGTGTAGTATCCACAGCACAATTTTTATTTTATTTTATTTTTTTCAACTGAAGCAAATTTCAGAATTTGTTCTAATATGGATAGTCAAGCTTTATACAAACTTGTGGCATTAAACAGTAAAGTTATTGCTGGTGATAAATTTGTCTTAAAATGTTTGTTCTACACTAGAAAAGGAGATAAAATACAGGTATTTTCACAGGTGGTCTAAGACTTTTGCATTCTATTGTATATTAGAGCTGCAACTAACGCCTGTCAATAGTCAAATTGTCCATCAGTTATTAAAGTGAATAATCGCTTCTTTGGATTATAAATTGTGCAGTTACTCAATGGCTTATATTTAGCGATCAGCTTTTGAAGTTTTGAGTCATGTGTGAACTAACAATGAAGACAGACAATCCATCCCAAATATTTAAAAAGTTTTATTGTGTTGTGGTGAAAGTGTTCCCATCACACCATTCATGTCACTTGAGTAAGCAGTAACGCCTTGTTCATGCCAACAGTGAATGCTCTGACAACGCCCACAGTCACCTCGCCAACAAAAAAAACAATTAAGTTTATTGGCAAGTACACTGCCTGGTCGAAAAGAAATTCACCAGTTCAGAAGGATCAAATTATTAGGATGCATCAAGCAAAGAAAACAACTAAGGATATTGGAAATTACTCCAACTGGGCTAAAAACCCTTTATCAAACACATTATCAAAACCTGGATAGTGCTCTAACCGTCAACTTTGTGGAAGAAATGTGGTTTGCAAAAAAAAAAAGAGATCACAAACACTTGTTGGCGATGCATGGTAGAAAAATCAACAGTAAAAACCATAGTTATGTTTAATAGTGAAGGTCAAAGCATTTCCATATGCGCACCATGTAAGAAAGGAAGCTAATGAAGCGATGCACCCATCATGAATAGTGCCTACTGTACAAGCCTCTGGAGGCAGTGTTATGATCTGGGGTTACTTCAGTTGGTCAGGTCGAAGCTCAACGATGTTATGTGGCAATAAAATGACGTCAGCTAATGTCCTGAATGGACTGAACGACCAGGGTCTCACATCAAGACTCGAATTGCGAAAGCGAGGTTCTGGGAGCATGAGCAATAATTTTTTATACATTGTCTGTATATAAAATGCAGTTTTCCTGTCAGAATGAGTCTAAAACAGCATTTTTGCCACTCATCGGTTTCAGTCACCCTTTTGCCCTGGGCTAAGCCATGTGACTGACATAAACAGAAGTGTGCTGTTAAAGACAAACACTTCAGCAAGTATCACTGACAAACTCAGGAGCTACGTGTAGGAACAAATATAAGGAAGCAGAAACATGACTCACGTTTCTGAGTCACGCAGGAGCAAGTAGGTGGGAGGGGAACGGGATGTGGGGGGGAACAGTATGCCACCTGCTAACTCACATTGGCTTGTTGCCCAATCTCTTTGCTTCACGTGTGCGTATTGATGATAAACTTTGCTTAAATTTGTCCCGCTCTCATTGAAAAGTGCACATGAGGTTCTGTCATCTCAAGATGTTTTGCTCTCTGATCTGCAGAACACAAGGTGATCATCGTGGGTCTTGACAACGCTGGGAAGACGACCATTCTTTACCAGTTGTAAGTAATTTTTATTTTAAATAAATAAATATGACGGTTATCACGA
>JAQMYJ010000001.1:24452650-24474638 GCA_030014305.1 Clarias laeviceps
CAGAGTGGGACAGAGTGGGACAGAGTGGGACAGAGTGGGACAGAGTGGGACAGAGTGGGACAGAGTGGGACAGAGTGGGACAGAGTGAGAAGTATTCCTATCTCTCATGCAGTCTGATGAAAGAGGTCGTCCACACGTCCCCGACGATTGGCAGTAACGTCGAAGAGATCGTTGTGAAGAACACGCACTTCCTAATGTGGGACATCGGCGGCCAAGAGAGTCTTCGGGCCTCTTGGAACACTTACTACTCCAACACGGAGGTACCCATTTCAAATGATTCTTCAACAACATATTGATTGATATCCATTTTGTTTCTGTACAGTGTACTCCTGAGCTATAGAAGATGTGTTTAATTTATTTAATCTCTTATTAATATTATTTCAGTAATTATTCAATACTTTATTATTAATACTATTTCAGTAATTATTATAAAGTATTCAAATCATTTGAAAAATTATGATGGAACATTATGTGAGAAGAGAGTTCAGATGTTTTAAAATTTTATATAGAGAAATATCATGCAGCAAAAATGTGATGAACAATGACAAAATAGTAATAAAAAAAAAATTATATAGATATAAAGATATAAATAGATGGGTAGATGGATAAAGTACTAGTGGAGTACTTGAGAACTTTTTTAAATTTTTAGTGTTACAGAAGCCAGTTCACAGGTTATACAACAAGAAATAAGACGTAGAAGAATATTAAGGCTAGGTCAAAAAAAAAAAAAAAACGCACAAATCTTTAGAAGTGCATCACTTTTAACAAAGTTCCACCAGCTGTTCTGTTTCAGCAGATTCCTGCTTTCAGCAGCTGAACAGTGGCTCAGTACTGTAAGTGAGTGTATCAGTGTGTACCATCACATTGATCAGTGCCGTGAACTGTGTCCGTTCAAAGGCCAGCTGGTGTGCGAGTGCGTTCAACAGACCCAAACAGAGGTCAAAGTTGATCATCAGACAAAGAGGACTAAGTGAAAGGACGTCACAGCCATTCGAGCAAAACAGTTTGTGTATGAAAGGTCGAGATAATAGGGGCTCTACTGGGTGCTGTTCCAAACCACTGCACTCACTGCAACACACTCGCACACATTCTCATGTAGACGTGCTGGCAAGTAAGGACACGCAGGACAACTCAGGAAATGCACAAAGCCCTTTTTAGTGTGACTACATTTTTCAACTTTAACATGAATTTTTGATAAGGTGAGCTTTTATATCTCTCTTGTTTACAGTTCATCATCCTGGTAGTTGACAGTACAGACAGAGAAAGACTTGCTATTTCTAAAGAGGAGCTGTACAGAATGCTGGCACATGAGGTAAACACTTACACATGGACTATGGGGACGGGAATCACCAGGGAGCACCTGATACGATATTACAATACCTAATTGTCGATTCAAATTGTATTGTAATTGTTATTTTTATGATTTTATAAATATATAATTCATTTTTATAATTTTATATTATTTTATAATTCATTTTTCCTTTTTTTTTTTTTTTTTTTTTTTAGATTTTGTTACAAAAGGCAAATAATTTGCTTTCGACCACAGAAGGTGCTACACATTGTCAGAATTCAATTTGATTCTTTTTTTTTTTTTTTTTTAAAGCATATATAATAGCTGTTGAAGTGTGTTAATTTTTGGGTCCCTCTGTATACATTAAAAATCCTTTTTTTTAATTATTATTTTGGAGTCAGTGTGGCAATTCATGACTTGCCTGCGATGTGTAACTGAATCGACTTTTTTTTCCAGAATCACTAATGGACAAAATTCTGTTTCTAAGTGCTAGTGTATAGATACAGAAGTATTTGTTCTGCATTATTTAGCCACATTACAGTTAAGGACAGTTTAAATTCAAAGAAATGTGAAACTCTGATTTAATTGTACTCTGTAGTCATACTGGTATTGTAGTCTTAATCCTAAATAAGAGTGTTTGAGCTTCATCAGGAAGACTGCTTTTAGATCATATCTTTGTAACACTTATTAACATGTTACCGGTTAAGTAGGATTTGCATACCATTTGTATTCATTCAAAATACTGCTTGCTATCTAACGCTTCATCTCCTATTCTTTTTTTTTTTTTTTTTTTTTTTTTTAGGATTTGCGTAAAGCAGCAGTATTGATTTTTGCCAATAAGCAGGATATGAAGGGCTGTATGTCTGCAGCAGAGATCTCAAAATACCTGACCCTGAGCTCCATCAAAGACCATCCATGGCACATTCAGTCCTGCTGTGCTCTTACCGGAGAAGGGTGAGGATCATACACTCGAGCACACACAATGATTCTTCTCCTTTGTCCCATTATATAGACAAAGGTATATGAAAACCTGAAGGCACTCATACTGTATTGGATCATCTCATTCCACATTTAGTTTGCATTTGCTCTTATAATAACCCCAACACCTTTCTGAAGGCTCCGCTAGATTTTGTATTGATGTGGGGATTTGTGCTCATTCATTCGCGAGAGCATTAGTGAGGTCCAACGCTGATGTCAGGCGATGAGGGCTGGGATGGAGTTAGTGTTCCAGTTCATCCCAAAGGTGTTGAGTGGAGCATGCTTTGTTTACAGGGGTATTGTCTTGTTGGATCAGGTTCGAACCTATTGGTTCCAGTGAAAAGAGATGTAATTCTACAGTATGGAAAGACATCCTAGACAATTCTGGTGTCAACATTCTTTTGTCTATATAGTGAGTTTGATTGTAATGTGTCCACATCATGTTGATTCTGTTACTATAGTAGAATGACATTTAGACTTAAGAACTATACATCTACTGATTGCAATTTAGTTAGCTGACTCAGAGTCCTTTTTTTTTTTTTTTTTCTTACTTTTTTTTTTCTTTGTTTCTGAGAACTATAATTGCCATCATATGCACACATGTTTATAACTATTCTTCTTATACAATTTTGCTCTTCATTAATAAAACCAAGAATATTTGACATTTTCTCCAAATCTGACAAGATTGCAAGTTGTAACTCAACAACAAAAAAAATGCAAGGTTGCTGGACTGAGGTTTTTTTTTTTCCCTCTTATTGTTGCAGTTTTTTTGCGTGTTTTAATAAAATCCAATGTGCGTTATTTGACACCATCTGACCACATTTTTTAATTTTTTATTTTTTTTTACTTCTGCTCTTGCGCCATTATGGGGTTAGTCCAACTGACTATGAGACTCCTGGTTACAGATGGCTGTATCTGAACTCAAGATCTACAGATGTAAGGGCAAATACTTTCCTGTTCATGACTGGCACATATTCAGCAATGCGCAGCTGATCAGGGCAGATCGAGCTAAAAACCAGCCAATTCCTCTCACTGGTAGATCGATAAGTGCATCTTTACAGTGAACCTTTAGACATTTTGTGTAATTTAAAATAAAGTCAGTTGGTATGAGCTTTCAATTAAAATGTAGCCAAAACTACAGCCTTCTTTTCCCTTTAAAATGTCAGATTAACCATTTTTTTTTATTTTAAAAAAGGTTTGGCTGCAAATAGAAAAACGGCTATTCTTAATTCATTGTCTCATATCCATTCACTTGTCATTCCCCTCCAACTAGTCAGCTCTCCCCAACCATACGGCATCTACCCACCCTGGAACGTAAGAGGTATCGCATACTTCCTCCAGAAATTCCAGCCAAGTCTTAATTGTGCTGCTCAAACTGTTTCACAAGGACACACTAGGGGGACACACTATCTGCCCTCTTACAGAAGCCCATGATTGGTTGGTGTCATCACAATTGAAAGAGAGGGAGTATTTCATCCCTCAGATACACCACCACCGGTTTTGCGGACTTGATAAGAACAAATTTTCAAGTAAAATACATTACAGATAAAGTTATTGAATTATTTCTTACACTGGACAGTTTGAGCAGCAGGTCATCAGTGAACACAGTTTTTTCAATTTTTCTTTTTCATGATTGAGTTTACATATTTTAACTAATCAATTTTATTCCTGTTGGTCATTTTAAATGATTTTATTCTGTAAAAGCAGGGCCCTCAAGACCTCACTGTAGCTTTGCCAGACAAGCTTATGCATGTGCACGTACAAGCTCTGACTAATGTGCTTAATTTTTCTTTCAGGTTGTGCCAGGGCCTGGAGTGGATGACCTCAAGGGTTGGACTCAGATAGCCTCCAACTTCCTCATAGGACTGGCTTCATTTACAGCCTTCACCACAAACATCTGCCAGCAACTCGGCCTCATTTTGTCGGCTGCTTTAAAATTTTTTTTTTAATTATTTGATTTTAAACTTTTAATCTCATGATCAGTGTTGGACCACCCTGGACAACTACCTCATCTCGGAATGACTGGATGCTAGTTGATTGGGCGAAAAGAAATTTCAGTTCCTTGGGACAAGTTTAGTCATGCAAGTGAATGAAGGGGAAAGCACAGAATCTGAAATGTTCCTGTTTACAGAGAGGCATGAGATGCATGTGTGCTTTGAACACTCATTTTTGGAAAAGTTCTCTGTTCTGGTTTAAGGAAGTTGGCGGCTGTGATGTATTTTATTGGAAAAAAAAGTTTAGTGTTTTTTTTTTTTTTTTTTTTGTCCTCTAAGGACATTGAGTGGGGAAGTCTGTTACTCGGGATGGGGGCTTGACGTGTGTGATGTGTCTGTAACAAACTCAAAAACCACTACATATCATAAACACTCATTACATATCATGTCAATTTACCTCAGTTGACAGCACTACAGACACTCACGCAGCTGTCTTTTACCCAGCCTGTTGCAAAATCAGTCAGTAATTGACATTGCTTTTCTTTTGTCAGTTACTTGAGATTCTCAGCCACATTTTTTTTCTAACCACATGTGTGCCGTTGTATTCAATTTTCCACTCTTGCATTGCAGTTATTAATAATGTGTTTCTAAGCTTACATGATGATGAAACATGGATTATGGATAAACTTGAAAATCTGGATTTAGTGCTAGTTGTATTTTGTTTTAACACTTCAGGTACCAGTTTGTATTATTTTATACTGGTGGTTCATATGCTGCATCAAAATGGTTGTACTCAGACAAGTGTGTGTGTGTCTCAGGCTAATGATTTTTTTTTTTCATGGCTGTTTTAAATAATACATGCAAACTTGAGAATAAGTGAATGTGGAGATCTGTTCAGTTCCACACTGAACAATGAAAGCGATCTTGAGCTGATTCCTGATGAAAGATTGGCGGTACCCTCTAAAAACATGCATATATTAAATATATCTCTCTTGGATAGTTGCTGGAATCACTTGTATCTGATTACTAATGCAAAAATGGTTTTGAAACTCATTGAGAACAGAAGAGACGTGATACTCATGTCTAGATCTAAAAACATTGAACACGTTTAAAAACAATGAACACAGGAACCAGATGTTTCATCTATACTTCAGTCTTTATAGGAGTTTACAGTTGGGATTATTAGCATAATTGACGCATTGAGCTGTGCATCTCTCTCCTTTTATTTCTTTAACACTTTAAACTATGCTGCCTGCTTGAACACTAAACTCATGGCCTTGCTGTGAGTTAACATGGTAAAATTCTTTTATTGTACGGTTTCTTTTCGGTTCTTCTTTTTTTTCATAATGGATTGGCAGGAAATCACCAGGGTCAGACTTCAGAGGCACAAGTTTAAAATCTGCAGTTTCACTGATTTCTTCATTTCATCAGCAATTTAATTCCCATTCGAGGAAATCTCAGATGTGCCATTTCAGCATAAACAGGAGAAATATGTATCAACTTTTATATGTCTGTAATTTTATAATAAATGCTTTTATTTTAAACTTGTCTTTAGCATTTACCTCGCTTACATTTTGAACGGTACTTCACACATTCTTTGTGGAGGTGGTTTGGTCTAACTTTTCTTGCGATGTAATATTCATAAAAAATGGGTTTCCATGCTTCTTCTAACTTATAACAATTGTTATAACTACTTATAGCTTGTTATAACTTAATCTCACTTATCCAAGGTCTTAATTACACCTAGGGTGAAACAAGGGCCTCTTTTTGTGTCTTCGTCTGTACATGAGATTTCACCAGCAGAGAGTGAACTCTTA
Source organism: Clarias laeviceps (assembly GCA_030014305.1). Classification (NCBI taxonomy): domain Eukaryota; kingdom Metazoa; phylum Chordata; class Actinopteri; order Siluriformes; family Clariidae; genus Clarias; species Clarias laeviceps. Next base: position 24,458,671 of record JAQMYJ010000001.1, read on the forward strand.
AAGTGTACGCTGATCAGTCATAACATTAACAGAGATTATCAATAATATACCTGAGAACTGGTGACAGGTTAATGGACAACAAAAACTCATCCATGCTCATGGGGACCAAAGGCCAGTCCATCTGGTCTGATCCCACAGAAAAATTAATTATTCACAAAAATTGCCAAAAATAAATACATCCTATTATACAAACGTATCGAAACACTCAGTGCACCCAAAGAGCCCAAGGCTGCGACCCGGCCTCCAAACTCCCAAGGTCTCCTCGAGCTCCGATGGGATGTGCTGGATAAACAGGTCTGATCCATGGAGGCCCCACCCTTCAACCCACAGCACCCAAAGGATCCACTGCTAACGTTCCGGTGCCAGACACCACATCACGCCTCAAGAAGTCTTGTGGAGTCATACCCTGAGGAACCAGAGCTGCTTTGATCGAACAAGGGGAACCAACACAATACTGGCCTTAATATTTTTCTATTTAATGTTATGGCTGAAATGACATCAAGTAAAAATAGAAATATATTTAAATAAATATAAATATAGTTAAATATGCTGTATTTTCTATTTCTTATTGCAAGATTACAGTCAACCAAATGTGAGATTATTAAATTTTTTGCACATTTCTATCTGAAATAAACTTCTGTTGGGAAGATTAGTTTGGTTAAAAGATACATTTGACTACATTCCAGGTATTTCTGCTTGTATACGTGTGGCATGTCTAAAATTGTTCACACAGATTAGACGTGTATTGAATAACATTATAAATTATACAGTATAAACTGGTGACAGGATCATGGGCACCTCATCTACACCCGTGGGGACCAAAGGACAATCTGTCTGGTCCGATCCTACAGAAAAGCCAATGCAGCACGAATTTCTGAAAAAAGTCAAAGCTGGCCACAATAGAAAGGTATCAGAACATCTGGTGCATCACACACTGCTGCGCATGGGGCTTAGCAGGCAAAGAGCTCAATGTCTGATTGTTAAATAAACCAATAATTCTCAGGGAAGACACACGATCAGGGAAGGAAGCATTAGACATTTTTTAATGAAGACAAGATTGGAAAATTGGCTTTAAGAAGCCAAGTCCTACAGTTGGTCTAAATGCAACCTATACTGGATTTCAACTGCTATTAAACAACAAAGAAGAAGAAGTCTGACCATGGATGCCCCACCCCGTAACCCCCACAGCACCCAAAGGATCTGCTGCTAACCTCATGGTGCCAGACACCACATCAAAAACACCCAGAGGTCTTGTGGCGAAATGCTCCGAGGGGTCACAAGGAGAGCCTACACAAGACTGGGCATAATGATTTGGGTTTTAATGTTATGGATGATCAGTGTACATTTTAGCCATCTAGTACCTAGTACATATCATGAATGGGAATGACTGTATGTGCAGGAAAAACATGTTTAAAGTGTTCAGTGTAGCATGTTGGACTGATGGACTGCTGACTCCTGTGCTCCTGATCTGTTCCAGTGAGCATTGTGGGGATAAATGATGCTGGCATGAACCGAGTCCAGTTTATCCATCATCCTCTTCTGTATTAGTGCCTCCAGAGAGTCATGGATTCGCTTCACTACAGACTGACTTATAAGACGGGTATAAGCCCTCAGAACACGCACACACGGCCAAACTGGAGTAGCCAATCCATCTACCAGCATGTTTTTGGAAGGTAGATAAAGAACAAGAAGAAGAATGCATTTGGAAAACAAGTATAAGGAGTTTGTAATGAGATTGAACTCAGTGGCTTTGGAGATATCAATCTGGCCTATAGCTCAGTTGTAAAATAATAATGAGTAAAAAATAATAAAGAGTAAAAAATTACATTAATGGGAAAAGAATTACACCTTTCTTGAGTTTTTATTCATCATGGTCTAAATGACAATCGGGCAGTCTTTATTTTTAGGTGACCACAAAACAAAAACACAACAGATCTGTAGAAAAACTACAATAAATTTAGAAAGCAGTTAGGAATAAATAAGTACACCCTATAATTCAGTAATAACTTTAATCAATAATAATCTGAAGTAAATGTTTTCTATATTTTGAAGGAGTTTTCCATAATTTGAGGTGATTTATTTATTTATTTAATATTTAATTGGTAATGTAATTTAATTAAAACAGAATTGTTTCTTCTTGCCACGACTATATATAGAAAAATGTAGTTTGCAAGTTGTGCCAATAAGTAGGGACATTATTTATTTATTTATTTTAATCAATTTTATATTTCATTTAATTCATTTATTTAAATGTATTTTTTTAATGAATGTCCTAAAGGCAAACGCATTGCACCCTCAGCAATTCCACCATTTGATCCATAAACATTCCAGAAGAGAGAGAGAATCCAAGTGCCCGGGATGACTATACATTAAAACAAAGCCTGCTGATGTGAGTGATGTGGGTCTGCATGTGAGATATGCTAGAGGTTATATTACATTACAGGAAACAGAAGGACACAGACATTATAGACCACCCAATCTGTCTGATGTGGGAAAAAAAAGTCTAAGAATGTGTCTCATGACTGTCACATAATCCTTGTGTTTACGGCAGACAGAAATAGTCTGTTTGTGAATTGATCTGTGCACACTCACGGTGCTCTCTGTGGAACAACATGCAGTGGAACATGAGATTATTTTCTGATCTTCTATAAATGCTGATGCAGATTAATATTTGTCTACCTCTGAGGCATAACTAAGTTTTTTTTTTGAAAATACAACCATGTTTTGCACGAATGACTGATTTCTAGATTTTGCAACAATAACAATTTTTTTAACAGGAATAAACAGTAATTTTTATTTAGCCAAGAACAAAAACTATAGTGTTATTGTGCAATTATTATAATAATAGGTTTATTAAAATAATAACCATTTTCACATAATCAGCTAACCATCAAGTGCTTGAACACGGTTAGCTAATGATTTTCTTTCTTTCTTACCAGTATATTAATGGTGTTTTTTTATTTTTATAAAATTTATAAAAGTATTCTAGCCACATGTGAAGGTCATTCAATGATAATACTGTTTAAACACCTACGTCTTTTATTTATCCTCTTCCTCTTTTATATGCTTTTATTTTTAACACTGTATTTGTGCTTCCGTCATTGTGCGACTGTTCCTTAGGGATGGTATTAGCCAGTTGATCAGCAGAACCTAGTTTTAACAATTTGTAATATTTGTAGCCTCACCTGGGCACCACTAGAGATTCTGGTCCTCAACCTTGACCATGCCAACACTTTTCAACTGCCATAGCATTTTAAGCCCCCCCCCCCCCCCGCCCCCAGTCACTCAGGGACTCTTGGCATCCCTACTTACTCCTCCTTTACACCTCCCCTGAGCTTGTAAGATTCACTATTCATCTATTATATTATAGTATCTATTCTCATTCTTTTCAGTCATGTGAAGCGTAGGCAAGGCACAAGCAGAGTCATTTTAAGGGCAATAAAGTACATTTGTTTTGTTCTGTATTCTCCTCTGTCTGACACCAGGGGGTGGTATTGGTTTTTCTAATCATATTTGTACCACATGGCCTGAGCAAAATAGGTTTAGTTTTGGCAAGGCCCTGTACTGTGATTGTATGGCTGGTGGCTGTCTCGGTATTATATGGGTAAATAAAATGAATAAAATGAAACAAATGTTATTCTCAGGTACACAATGATCTGAAATTTTTCAAATAAACATCACCATCAACTCACAAAAAGGCAGCAGCATACTGTAAGACCTTTTTACACAAATAAGTAATATCGTCACCAACAATAGTTCTCACTTGTACTTTTGTTCTTCTACTTTTCAACATTTAGTAGTGGGATTGGAATGGATTTACACTGGAATTATACCTTATATATGCTGATCAGCCATAACATTAAAGGCACAGAGAGGTGAAGTAAACCATCTCAGTACAGTGGCACCTGTGATGGGATGTGAACAGGACGCTCACAAAGTCAAATGTGTTGGAAACAGGAGAAAGGGCAAATGTAAGTATAGCCAAGTTGTGATGGCTAGAGGACTGGGCATCTCCAAAACTGCAGGTCTTCTGAGGTGTTTCTGGTATTCAGCTTAAGTTCCTACCAAAAATGGCCGTGAAAGGACAACCAGTGAACTGGCAAAGGAATCATGTGTGTCCAAGGATCATTGATGTGATTGCGGAGCGAAGGCTGGGCTGTATAAACTGATCCCACAGAAGAGGTTCTGTAGCACAAATTTCTGAAAAGGTTCATGCTGATTATGGCAGAAAGGTGTCAGACAACCATGCACTGCAGCTTGCTGCATATGTGGCTTCAGACCAGTCAGATTGCCCATGCTGACCCCGTCCACTGCCATCAGTGCCACTATGGCAGGAACTCAAGCCAGGGGAGGCAGCATGATGCTGGGAAACTTTTGGTCCTGGTATTCATGTGGATGTTACTTTAATATGTACCACCTATCCAGCCACTCCTGCAGATCAAGTACACCCTTTTCTAGCATGTATTCACTAACCACTTTTAGTAGGATAATACACCAGGTCACACTGCAAAAACTGTTCATTAATGGTATCAAACCTTTAGGTGAATATGCTGCAATAGCAGATGCCTACTTAAGGTTTCCATGTTATCAGCCAAGTATGAAGGTTTAAGATTTCAATGGGCACAACTCATGTAAGCCTCTCCCCACTGGGTACATCTGGGTCAAGCCTTCATCATTGAATCAGTAATAATTTCAGTTACATGCAATGAATTTAAATTAAAACTACTAACTACTAAAAAATAATAATGTAAAGATTTCTGAAAAGCTGCTTTGTGACAATGTCCTTTGTTCAGCTATTGTTGCACTATCAAAAAAACTTAAACTGAATTGAATTGGGTCTATGGTGCCTTTAATTAATGTTATGTTTCTCCTGTGATCTAGCTAATTCATTTTGCTATTAGCTAAAGCGCCAATACCCTGTGGTCCAGTATAAGGAAAAAAGCTATATCTTACCACCCACCTGTTTTGCAAGATAATTACAGTAGGCTGCGTCTGTCATTATTTGTACAATGAAAATAACATCCAAGCAAAAATGCAAAGCAAGTCAATTTAGACTAAATGACAAACTCATTAAAACACTTTTTTTTCTTTGTGTATTTTCACAGTAGAAAGGAGTGGTGTTATTTCACTGCTAATAATAAAGCAAATAACACATTTGTAAAATAGACAGGTTTATACCTTTTCGAGAAAATCTTCAACAACATGCTCAGAGTCAACAGCCAGTCAAATTTATTGTAAGTTGATGATGTTGCAACATAGCTGATGGCCCATACACAACATTTGTTGATTAGTGCTTTAAATGCAGCTTTATTTAAGACAAAAAGACGCATAAGACGTAAGATACGTTGAGACAATCATTTAAATATTAATTTCCCCATGTGATTTAAAAAACATCTACAGAAAGTGTACATCTTTTTTTATATTACAGTTATGTAACCTTTATCCAGTTCAGTTTTATTTATAAAGGCAAATCTTAAACTGGAAATGTACAGGATCACAGGAAGCCTGAGACTTGGGGCATGAGGCAGGATACACCCTGGACAGGGTGCCAGTCCATCACAAGGCAGACAAGAATGCGCACATTCACTCACATACCTCCAGGCAATTTGGAAAGACCAATTAACCTAATCTGAATGTCTTCAGACTGTGTGAGGAAACCGGAGTACCTGGATTACAGGGAGAACATGCACCCTCCACACACAGACCCGAGGCTGGAACACTCAAACATGGAGGTACGAGTCCACGGTGCTACCCACTACACCAACTTGCCACCTAGTTGTAAACTATATAGTCAACAAGTGTTGTATCATGTGAAGTTGAGTATAAGCATTAGAGTCATTTCTGAATTCATTATAAGTTTGATTTGAATTCTATTGTATCAAGCTGAGGTTGTTAACTGTTGGAGACTAGAGTGGAGCCTGTTCTTAGCAATTGCAGTCCTAAGCCTCTCCTACGAACATCAAGATTCATCCTTATAGTGAAGTTTTTTAGTGAGCTTTAAGCTATCCATGTTGGGCCATCTAAGCCTAATCATATGATTTTTAAGTGATGTAAACTCAGAAGTGGGGCATTAGGTTGGACCAGGTCCATGAGGTCTGGTGAGCAGAAGGAGTTGAGATCGCTTGTAGAAGTTCCGGAAGTTGTTGGCATCAAACAGTCTTGGTAAAAGTCTAGCAATATTTTTGTCCTTCAACTGAAAATTTTCCCACCATGGGAAAATTTCTCATTCTTTCACAAAGAATACAAGAATACATGGCAAAATATAGCTGAAGAGTAGACACAAGATCTGCAAGCACCACAATGCAAGCAGGTAAACAGTAAACTTTATTGAAGGCTTAAAAATCTCTTTTACAGTGTTCACATGGAAAAAAAAAAGGCATTTACTTGAATATACAGATGCAGACAGGATCAATATTAAGTGTCACTTTTTCAATATTCACCCTACTAGTACTGACTTATTTGCATTAATGCACATTGTTGTTCTACATATGTATGCGCTTTTGAAAAAGATGAATGTGCTCCACCTGTCTCCAGCGAATGCTGGAATGCTGGAATATGATGATATTTTTATAGTGCTTTAGCAAAAATGACCCATCTTTTTACTTTTAGCTGTGCATTAATTTTTGTAGATCAATAAAGAAGAATAATAGTAGGGTGTTTCTTTGAAGAGTGGGGGAGATATGTTAAGAGCTGTAGACATAATAACAAAACTAGTCGTCAATGTTATTTATCATACTGTGAAAAATATAGGCACAGGGGTTTAGGAGTACTTTAGAGAACCATTGTCACTTCACAAAGTCCAGCACAGCATTGTATCATTTGTGTAGCACTGCATGTGTGACTTACAGATGTGCGAATTTACCACTGACATACATATAGAAGCATATTTTGTGATTTATTGTACCTAGTTTCTGATTGTTGGTTTGATATAATAAGATTTTGTATACAGTATATACTGTTTATCTATTTTGGCACCTGACGTTATTTGTTAGTTAATCATAGTTGGTAAAGACAACCCAACTGTTATTTACAAACAAAATAAATATGATATTTTTTCCATAATTTCATATGTGCAATAGATATAGTGTCCTGTATATGCATAACAAATGGCTTGGAAAAGTATTCAACCCTCTTGAAAGTCATAATTTTTTTCTTCATTACACTCGAAATTCAATGTTAGAGCATCACTTCCAAATAGCGTTAAATATTTTGCAAACCACTGTAGTAATGAGCATGTATGTGTGTGTGTGTGTGTGTGTTTGTGCCCTGCGGTGGTTTGGCAACCCGTCCATGGTGTACCGTGCCTCATGCCCTAAGCAGGTATACCGGATAAAGCGGTATAGACGATGAGTGAGTGTAGTGGATTAGAGTTAAATGACTCATTGGCTTTGAATGCTTAAGGTTTAAAGAATGGGGCATATCAGGGGGAATCAGCATTCAAAGTAAGTGTTATGCCAGCCTTTCTGACATTTGTTCTAATCCATGTAATCTCCTTGTTTGTCTCAGTCTGTGATCCTAAACCATTTGTTCCTCCTTTGTTGCATGCCTTAGATTGAGACAGATCACAGGAGCTGTGAGTGAGGAGTCAGGGAAAAGCAAAGAACCAGAAATACGCCCTTTTTACCAAACAGCCTAAAAGACAAGTGAGTTCCACAGACACTGCCGGCATTGTTCAGGCTGATCTGAGAAACAAAATATCAAATCAAGTCTTTGCAGGTATAGGCTACAGTATCAATTGTTATTGAATTTGTACATTTTAGGTAACATCAGGTCATATGTAGTATTCTATATAATGAACACAATTGTAAATGAAAATCTTCAATTTAGTTCTCATTGTTCTCATTGTCTCAGCTCTGCTTATTTCATACAGGAGAATCAGAATATGTATTTACAGGACACAGCATGGGCGACAGGGTTGGCAGGGACAGTGTAGCAGAGACTGAGGGGAGTTAGAAGCTACATTTGCCTTCAAGGAAATGAAAACCATAATCTCATTAGGCTTTGGTATGAGTCCTGTCAGTGTTTTTATTTCATTTTAAACTTCCCTCAAGGTGAAACTCATTTGCAGTGCAATAGAAATGAAGTAAACATAAGAACTTTAATTTAGAAGATTAACAATTGCACTGTCAAATATAATTAAATTTAATTCAAATTTAATTTATCTAGAGCTTTTCACAATGGTCATTGTCACAAAGCACTCACTCACTCACTTACTCATTGTCTATAACAGTTTTATCCTGTATACAACATTGCAGGGGGTCTGGAGCCTATCCCAGGAGACTTGGTTAGGGTGCCAATGCACACACACACACACACACACACATTCATACAATTACTTGGACTGTCGGAGGAATCCAGCCAAGTACTGGGAGAAAATGCAAACTCGCACAGTCCCCCCCCCCGATGTGGCAATCGAACCCAGAACCTGGAAGTGTTGAATGATGACAGTTTTAACCACTATGTCACTGTTTGTCACAAAGCAGCTTTACAGAATAAAAAATATGCTAGAAGTGTGTTTGAAAAGCGGCAAAAAATATGTATAAAATATGATTATCAGGTTATCCCTGATGAGCAAGCCACGGGAAAAGATGGCAAGGAAAAACTCCCTGAGATGACAATAGGAAGAAACCTTGAGAGGACTGAACAGGGAACCCATCCTCACAGTGATATCGGAGGGCAGGGATTGATCTGCAGTCATACTGTGTGTTACGAGTCTGTATGTTCAGTATAAGAGGAAAGGTGTTTAAATTAATAGGAAGTCCAGTTTTGTTATTGGAGCCTCAGGTACGAACTATTAAGCAACTGCAGTCACAAGCCATCAGAGGATAATTTTCGTCCCCAGTCACCACTCGCATCCCAAGCAGACCTTATGATGCCATCCTCAGCAGTGAGCTAGAGTGCGATGAGATCTCTAACCAGAAGCAGGGCACCTGGATGTGTCAGAAGGTCCAAAAAGCAAAGGGGGGTCTGAATCTAGAGAGAGAGAGCAAGAGAGCTAGAAAAGTATAAGAGAGAGAGTTACCGTAGGTATAAGGTGAATGTATATTTAGTGCAGAGAACAAGCAAGGACCACCACAACATACCGCATATGAAAAAATAATCAGCATTAACATTTCAGAACAGAAGTGATTAAGTCCTAGGTTTCTTTTTTATATGTGTGACAAAGCATCAAGTAATCATGTATGTAATCAGGTAATCATCAGGGAATCTGTTATGGTTTTTTGCACCGAAAAACTCCCTGAACGTAATTATCAACAAAAATACATAGTAACCTAATGTAGGTTAATCTAATGTATGTCATGATGGTCATGTGACTGCAAAAGGCCTATAGCTTATCAGTACATTTCCTCATGATATGCAGAAACTAGCTCTGTTATATCTCGACCTGAAGAGTCAAATAAAACAAGCCTCAAATAATACAAGCAACCAAGTTGTTAAGCTGCCGTATTGCCTGCGTCCCTGATTGAGAGAGTGGGTCCTTGGTTCCCAATGATCTTCTGAGAAATCTTGTAAGAATTGGATTTGTTCGTAAATTCATTCATCATATATTTAATATGCTGTAAATACGTTGCGATGCTTTTCGGTGAAGCTGAGTAGATGTAATTTGACATTTCCTAGACTGATTTATATGCTGTCATTAATTTGGTCTCTAGTTTTAGTTACTCTGACCATTTGATTTATGAAAAATTGCACAAGACTGTCTTGTAAAACCATCCCCCACTGTTTCTTAGCCTTTCAGTCTGCACAGGACCGAAGCATCTGACTCAATCAAGGTCATGTTCTATTTTTCACAATGATGCAATAATATGGCATGCAGTTTACGTCAAGAATGGTGATTATTTTTTAACACCATAGTTTTAATAAAAGCATGGTCTCTAAAAACAATCCGCATGCTTTACACTATATAGGCAATTTACATTACAGCCATGTTTCTGTGTTGGTTAGATTATCACACACAGGTACAGGTGACAAATTGTCTTGTCAGCTTCACCGAGGTCAAGGGAACTTTTTTTGTCCAAAGTCATGAAGCTTACATTTGCTAGAAGACTTAAAGTGATATCTTGATTCTTTCTTCACCCTCTATATGTTGCTTGGCCATTGGGAAGAACAATTACATGTCCTTTAAGACAGATGGACTGTCAACTAAGAGGCATTACAACTAATTAAAATTTAGACAAGAAATTATTTAAATTGATAAAAGGCTTGATTTGATAAATACTATAAAAGTAGAAGTGTTTCCTGCTCGTAGGAAAACCTGGGACTTTTATTTAGTGTTAAAATCAGAATAAATCACATACTGTTTGTTAGCGATGCTCCAATCCTACATCTTACTACATGTTAAAAGTCATCAATCACATTAATAATTTTTTTTTTTATTATTACAGATCCTATTTAAGGCACACACACACACACATACTGTAGACACATTTAGAGATTGTAAATCTGCATCATATCTGAGCATCTGAATATCCTCCATTCTTTTCCTAGCTAGCAAAGTTTTTAAGGTTATGTGAACACTTTTTAGTTGGATGACCCAAAACAATTATTTAAGAGACAAAGAACATGGCTAGCCAACATTTAAGGTCAACAATATCATTTATACATCTAGTTATTTTCTTCAACAAATAACTTACTAAAAGAACAATTTGATGGTGTGAGAGGAGCATCATTTTTTTCATCAGTTCCACATATACATCAAGACAGTATGTTTTCATATATTAAACATGATTTGATCACGTATTACAAAAGTCTTGAATAGAATCAAACTTGGCTTTCTCACAGGAACTAAGAAACAAACCACAAAATGTGGTGACAAATTAATGTGTAAGAATAAGTCCTGAAATATACATCAAGGGAAAAAAAATACTCCATAGATGTGATAATCTGGTCATTTAGGTCATCAGGTGACTTCATTTTACTGCCACATACCATTGCCGGGCCCATACCTGGACTTGGCGTGTTCAGTGGGCACTATGCATGATGGGTGCATCGCTTCATGTGCTTTCTGGAATAGGATCAATCTGGACTCATCAAACCACATGACCATATCCATTGCTTCAAAATTCAATCATTGTTCTCCTTAGCTAATCAAAGACTTTTTTTTCTTAATTAGTCTTAGTGGTTTTCTTATGGCCACACAGCTGTTTAGTCCCAATCCTGTGAGTTATCCTCATATCCTCACATTGTGTGTGCACAATGTACAGTAATATTAACAAGCGTTTAAATTATCTTTATCTCTCATGTTTTTTTCTGGCCACCTTTCTTCTACAAGGTTGACAATTCATCACTATCCTCTCAGGTTTTAATCAAGAATCGAACAGTTTGATCTCCTGAGTTCCTTACTTGATACACGTCAATAACTTGACCCTTCTGAAATGCCAATTTTATTTTGGCCAGGCCGTGTATTTGGACTAAACTATTAAGTCTCCACTAAACTATTCACAGTTTAAAACAAGGATGGAAAGACTGTGGTTTAAAATAACAATAATTATGAACAGACATAAAAGGCAAAAGATCTAAGAGGCAAAGGCATTTCCTTGTTGTGTATATTTCATATATTTGTGAAATATTTTAATTTGAATGTGATAGGAAATAATAGGAATAACAGGAAGGAAAAGAGACTTAATAACAACACTGAGACTTAAATATTATCAAGAAGTATTGGCAAAAGAAATGCAAATTATAACCCAAGAACAGAAGATTCATTTCAGTAATTAAAAGCAAATAGGTCTATAGGGATGAATGTGAAGTGCTGACTCACAGCAGGATCTGTCAGAGCCAAATTAAATCCCCATCCTTTCCTGACTTTCTTCAGCAGCTTGTCTTATAAAACAGGCTTTTTCACAAAAAAAAAGATTGATGTGCTAAAATAGACCTGATAAAGCTGTAAACATGAATTATGCAGAGTCAATGCACGTCTGATATTCTGCACGGGTGTTTGATATGCCATCTGGCTATTGTTATAAAGAAGAACTGGAGAGAATTTACAGAACAGCAAAGAGGAGTGCTTTGCAACCTGTCAGAATATCAGCAACATTTATCCATATAGTATATTCCAGCTTTCACCTGTTAATTTCTTCTTGTTCTATCTTCTCTATCATCTCTTTAATGAATCCTCAGCCCTGGGCCATGCTGCCCAATCCAAAATGCCTGCTGAATATTTAGCAAAATTTTAGTTCAGCACTCCATAGTATTTTATTCGCATTGAGAACAATCTGACAACATGATTATGAAATCATTTAATCTCTCAGATGAGATTGCTTAGTGTGGGTCATTAAAATTAATATTAAATCCCCTTAGTTTTTCCCTCTAATGAGATCATCGGCACTTTTTAATTTCCTCCACAGAACTTAATTTTGGCTAAAGTCGTTTTAATTTGCATAGCATGTCTCTGTTTAACCCAAACCAGCCAACTGGTCATATTTCAAATACAGTCAAACCCTGGATTGCGAGCATAATTCGGTCTGGAAGTGTGCTTGTATATCAAAACACTCGTATATCAAAGCAAATTTCCCCCATAAGAAATAATGGAAACTCAGATGATTCATTCCACAACCCAAAAATATTCATATAAAAACAATTAATACAAAATATAAAGTAAAAATAAAACAAATTAACCTGCACTTTACCTTTGTAAAAAGTCAAAATAAATCCCGAAAGAGCAGTGTTTCCGTTAGTGGGGGTTTGTGCGCACACACGCAGTGTATGTGTGTGCACGTGTGAAGCTAAAGTAAAATGATAGGTGGATCGACTTCCCCCATCCCTCTTCTCGTCTTCCAAAGTAGCCCTACCGCTTCTCTTATTTGAGAGGAGGGAGGGGGCTACTGTGTGGGACGACTTTCACACATGCACACACTGCTCTATCGGGCAGTAACAGATTCACTGCTGTAAAGTAAAAATAAGAAGGAGGGAGGGGGCTACTGTGTAGGAGGACTTTCAAACACACACACACACACACACACACTAACGGAAACACTTCTCTGTCGCGATTCTTTTCAAATGTAAATGCAGGTTTTATTTTTACTTTACAGCAGTGATTCCTTTCATGGACACTCGGATGCGCACACACTAATGGAATCACTGCTTTCTTACAGAGAGAGAAACTCTGGATCCTTAACAAGGAACCTCACTTGCTTTTACTTTACACACGCATACACACGTGGTCACAATGTTATAATAAACTGTACACGCGTGCACGGATGTTGACTATATGAGTGATGCACGTGCACTGAGACTATGCATGGGAAAGTACTTGGATTACTTTTTTGATGTAATGAGTAATCGAACGCGTTAGGTCCGCCATTTAAGTACTCAATTATTTCGTTGTTTTTTTTCAAAAATGTAATCCGTTTTTCAGAAAATTCGTGAGACAGACAGCAGTCATTCCCAATCCGTTAGTGTGTGTGTGTGAAAGTCGTCCTACAAGCCCCGTCCCCGATAACCCGCCCTCTGTTATTCCTGCTGTTATACCCCTATCTCACCTATGCAGTTTGACTATGCGAGGACCGACGCACGGAAATATGGAAACCTAATCACAGCGCCAAAACTCACAGTGAATCATGATGAACCGTACTTACGGCCACTGTGCGAAACCGCGTAGGTGAGATAGGGTTTTAGTAGTTAAAAGATTATGAGCCAAACTTCGCTAAGTGATGAGGGTAGAATAATTATAAAGGTCTTGACTAAAACAACATGCATGAAGAATCACAGAGGAGTTTTCATTTTCTGCAATGGAAAAGTACTCTAACTAGTTACTTTTATCAGAAAGTAACGCTGTAATGTAACTGATTACTTTTTAATGATAGTAATTTTGTAATGTAATTAGTTACTTTAAAAAGTAACGTCCCCAACACTGCCTATAATCCCACAACACGCGAGAGAGAAGAACCATTGGCTCAGTTGTGATCACGTGACACTCAGCAGACAAAGCACATGCATACTATTCATATATCAAGACCTCGCTCATTTATTAAGTTAAAAATAAAAACTTTCTTTTGCTTGTCTTGCAAAATGCTCGCAATCCAAGGTTTCACTGTACATCACTTTCTTATTTTAACAGCATTTTCACCTTGTTGGAATCTCTCTCTCTCTCTCTCTCTCTCTCACACATACACACACACACACACACACACACAGAAGTAATGCCTTTTATCCAAATCAATTTCCAATTGCCTCTTGTAAAAGGTAACAAAGAGATCCTGATGAGGCTTTCCATTATTTTCAAATTGTCTCAATGGTTTAGACCATAATAAATGTAAAAAATCAGGTAATAAAAATAATAAAAGCCATAATTAACTCGGCTGAACTGATAACGATACAAGCACCTACAGTACATGTTTCAGTCATTCTACCTTTCATTATAGTGAGATGAATCTGAGGTATACCAACCTACAGTTCAAAAGTTAGTACCCCCTCATTAAATTCTGCTTTTTTTTGTGGAAAAACATAATAAAAAGATTGTAGTGGGTCTCCATATTAGACAAATACAACCTGAGACAAACAACAACATATAATCACCATGCCATCAATTATGTATATAATTGATGGCATGGCATGATAATACCTTTACTACTTAGTAAGTAACCCCTACTGCTTCCACAGGATTTAAGAAGATTTATGTCTTTAAGTTGCAGCCAGGTGCTGCTATTCATCAGCCCTTGATTAATTGATTATCAGCAGGTTTGAGGATGTGTTGTTTTTTACCTCTATAAAAACAGAAGTTTTGGCAGTTTGCTACTCTGGAGCATTCAGGTGGTTGTTAACACAATGCCAAGAAGGAAAGACATACAGTATGCAGTGAAGCTTAGAGGAGCAACTGTTGCTGCATATCAATCTGGAAAGGGTTATGAAACCATTTCTAAACAATTTGAAAAGTTCAACAAAGGGACAAATTATTCACAAATAAATAGTGTTCAGGACAGTTGCCAATCATGCCAGGAGTTGATGTACAAATACATTTAACCCAAGGTCAGACTGTGCAATTTCCAGAGAAATACAAAAAGAAGAGCTACATATCAGACTGTACAGGCCTCAGTAAGCATGTTAAATTAAAGGGTTGCCAGGAGAAACCTCTTTTGTCTAAAAAGAACGTGGGAGCACGACTGAGGTTCACAAAACTGGATCTGAACAAACAAGACTTCTGAAACTATGTCCTGGACAAATGAGACCAAAGTAGAGTTGTTTGGCTTCAATGCCCCACACCATATTTGGCAAAAACCAAACAGCATTTCAGCAGTACCGTCCTAACCGCTCAACGGACGACACCATCTCCACTACACTCCATCTTGCCCTCACACACTTGGACAAGAAGGACACATACGTTCGAATGCTGTACATAGATTTCAGCTCAGCATTCAACACTATCATCCCCCAACAACTGATCGGGAAGCTAAGCCTGTTGGGCCTGAACACCTCCCTCTGCAACTGGATCCTGGACTTTCTGACCGGAAGGCCTCAGTCAGTACTGATCGGGAACTGCACCTCCAGCATCACCACACTGAGCATTGGGGCCCCACAAGGCTGTGTGCTCAGTCCCCTGCTGACTCACGACTGTGTAGCAACACACAGTTCGAATCACATCATCAAGTTCCCTGATGACACGACCGTGGTGGGTCTCATTAGCAAGAACGACGAGTCAGCGTACAGAGAGGAAGTGCAGAGGCTAGCGGACTGGTGTAAAGACAACAACCTGTCTCTGAATGTTGACAAGACAAAGGAGATTGTTGTTGACTTCCTAAAGTCAACAACCATCTCTGGCGACCATTCTCTGCTGAGCATCAACGGCTCCTCTGTGGAGAACGTCGAAAGCACCAAATTCCTGGGTGTCCACCTGGAGAAGGACCTCAAATGGTCCCTCAACACCAGCTCCCTACACAAGAAAGCCCAACAACATCTCTTCTTTCTGAGAAGACTGAGGAAGGCCCAGCTTCCACCACCGATCCTGACCACCTTCTATAGAGGAACTATCG
>JAQMYJ010000001.1:24531033-24542763 GCA_030014305.1 Clarias laeviceps
AGTTATCAGCCTGAAAAATGACCAATTAACAGCACCTCAGATTAGAGGCGTTATGAAGTCTTTACAGAGCATAAGTAACAGATACATCTCACAATTAACTGTTCAAAGGAGATTAATGCATTTTTTGGACGCCTTCAGCATTCCTTTGCAATGTAGAAATAAATAAAAATCAGGAATCATCATGGAGTTAGAAAGTGACCCCAAACCTTTGAACGGTAGTGTATAACAGATTTGCAGTTCATACCAAAGATTATAGAGAAATTTTTAAAAGTCCTTGGTTCATTCTAATGTTAAGCAAACTGTTATATTATTATATTTGTGTATTGCAGTCTGGTAGCAACTTGGCTTTCCTACAGGCTGATAAAGGCAAGATATTTATTTCTGTTGCCCCCACCAGCCAAATCCCACTTTCACCCCTGTTCATTTTTATGAAGACTACACTGAGTTGAAATGAGGAATTATAACTTATTATTTGTTTATTTATTTGTTTGCATTCCTAGTCGGAGATTGGGAGTTTCAAGTTGCAAACTCAAGCCCAAAACATCATCACTATGTGTTACCCAGTATTTACAAGACTCAACACCAAATGCTTAATTTTTACAGTATCAACAGTGCTTCTTTACATTCCTGGGTCAAATCAAATAAAATTTTTAATAAAAATACACAGTATGATATGCAGTGAAATGTTTTAAATCATGGGTAAAATGGGTAAAACATGGTAGCTTTTTAAGCCTTAAAGGAATAAGGCACAGTAAACTAAGCGTGATTCGTGATGTGCTGCACCTGATCTCCTTTTCTTTTCAGATGCGAATCGTACAGATCAATGTGAGCATTGTTCTTGGCCAAGGTTATGACATATTTAATAGCATTAGATTAGGTATCAGATTAGTATGAACACATGGTGCAACTGATCAAATAAAACAACCTTTTATAGATTTTACATTCAATGCTCAGACAGAACTTTTTTTAAGTTTAAAGTTTGAAAGTGTGTGCTGTTTCCATGTACTGTTAAGATGACAGGCACAGTGTAGCAAAAATATATTATTATATAGGGTTTCTAGTCAGACAACAGAGCAAAAGGACTGCATGAAATAGAAACTGGGCAGCTATGAAAAAAATTGTCATTATTATCTTTTTTCTATGCTTGTTGGCTGTTAGGAGACTTTTAGTTTAGCTGCTGCAGCAATGGGTATCAGCTGCCATGATCATAAGTGATTCTTTTTATTTGTTGTTTTCCAAATATGTGCAAATGTGAGGATTTTATATGTGTCATTTCTATGCAAATATGGTAATAAATTCTACCCGTGGCATCTAAATTTAACATGAGTTAGATATAACATTATAAAGAATTATTTCAAAGGTAAGACTTTAAGATTTCATTGTGACAGTGTGTCAGTTATAGTACAGTTATATCCAGATCAGCTACAACATTATGTCCACCCATCTTATATTGAGTAGGTCCCTAAATTTTGCACCCTAAACAATGTGTTCTGACACATTTCTATTGGTATGCGGATAATTGTTTCAGCTACAATAGCTCATATATTGGACCAGATTACCCAGGCCACCCTTCATCCCCCATGTGCATCAATGAGCCTTGGCCATCCATGACCGTGTCCCTGTGGTGGCAAAAGTGGGCACCTACTTAATAATAGATATGGAGTCATAATGTTCTGCCTGATCTGAGTGTAATTCCCAAACTATGTGAACAATACTAACCAGTCTGAAATGTCCTCTTTAGTAGATAGGGTTATACACACTGACCATCCAGTATTATAGGGAGCACATGCACACCTGCGCATTCATGCAGTTATGGATTCATTTAATCATGTGGCAGCAGCACAATGCATAAAATCATGCAAATAGAGGTCAAGAGTTCACTTATTGTTCACATCAGAAATCAGAATGAAGAAAAAGTGCTGATCATGGCATGGTTGTTGGTGCCAGATAGACTGATTAGATTATTTCAGAAAATGCTGATGTCCTGAGATTTTCACACACAACCATCTAGTGTTCGGGTGACATATTCTCCAATCTTTAATCTGTCCAGGTTCATTCAGCCTGTGCCTGCTATATTCTCAGATCTTTGTTCTTGGCTTACAGGAGTGGAACCTGACCTGATCTTCTGCTGTTGTAGCCCATCCTCTTCAATGTTTCCTCGCTTGCCATTTTTTTTTGGATTTCTGTTTTTTTTTTTTGTGTGTGTTGTTTAATTTAGGGACAGAGTAAAAATTTGAGGGGATGCCAGCTGTGTCTGAAGTCTGAAACCATAACCATGCCATGGTCAAAATTAATGACATCCCTTTTTTCACATATGATGTTATCCATTGCATTGATGCCATTCGAGTGGCTGATTAGATAATTGTATGAATGAGAAGGTTCACATACCGTATGTTCCTAATCAAATGTATGGTCAGTGTATATTACAGTAAGTATTATATCCAGATACACCTGTATTTGAATTCTACATATTAAAATATTGTCTAAAATTCAATATAATTGGGAAATGTTTCTATAGTACTACACTACAGAAAAAAATGAAAAGAATAATGAAACTCTTACACTTTTACGTTTGACCTTCTTGGACAATTAATTTTTCACATTTCACTATAAGGTCTTTAAATGAATTTCAGCCTGTGAGTGACAGGTTGTGAGTTATGAGCCAGGCTAACACATTAAGGTCTTCAAGCAAGATCCTTAACCCTCAACTGCCCACATGCTTCCCATTCTGTTCTATTTTAAGTGTCATATTCCTAATTAATAATGCACTACTATAAGGCTTATAGTAGGAGTTTTCAATGTACAAGGTGGCCCAAAATTCTATATTTATAAGCAAAAAAATATTTGAAAATGCTAAAATAAACAGCTTTCACTTTTTTTTACTTATGCAGATGTATCAGGACTGATGTTACATGCAGAGATGTTTTCCTCCCTTAGTGCAAGGGTTGTTCTATTTAGTTTCCAATTCCGAGACTAGTGACTTCAGATGACCCAAGAGAAAAACACTGAGTGGTTTTAGGTCTGGTTCTATTCAATCTTCTGTTATTAGTTTCAAAGCCACCTTGGGACTGAAATACAAAGAAAAAAATCTAATTTTATTTAAGGAAAACAAATGCACATGGATCCAGACTGCTGGGCCATGCTGTATAAGAGTCTATTAATTACAAAAGTTTATATGTTTTGATTACTTTGTATTGATGTTTATCTCCCCATCTTTGTCAGTTTTAGTATAGTGGTCTATTAATTTGTTCTGACATTTTCCAGAACTTTTGCAACTTGATAAACGATTCAAAGCAGCTTTGTTTCATCCATATTGGAAAAATTAATGTTACTTTTTTCTGTGCTTTGCTTTTATATTTGACAAGAATACATACAGTAATCTATACAGTACATACAGCTCTATAATCGTGATTTCCCCAGCCCAACTGAAATGTGAATGCTGGTTAATATATCTGTGTCTAAGTGACTGACACCTGTTTAATGTATGAAACTATTAGCTGACAGCGTTTAGGGTCATTCGGACAACAAAAAGCATGATTTAGACCTGACATATTGTAAATACCTAACAATAAAAATAGTTTTACAACAAGAGCAGCATAATTGAATATAATCTATTTTTAATGCTATTTCAATGAATAAATGAATTGTAAGCTAGTTGCTTGGGTTTTTTTCGCTTCTCAAAATCTAAAAAGGTCTAGCCTTTGTATAGTAAAGATGAACTAAAATGTTTTTTTTATGTGCATATGTTAATAATTCTTGTTTATTTCACTAATAAATAATAAATGCTGAATGTAAATCTCTTTTTTTCAAATGCCTTGCTATAAAATTAAATATTATAACCTGGATATCGCTTTATTTGCAAACATAAGCTCTAGAGAAGCAATGAGATGCAGCTTGTCGTCACATGACAAGCTGCATCTTTTTAGCTCTTAACTAAAAGGAACTTATGTTTCTCAAGATTACAGCTAATATATGCACAGCTAAAAAGCACAATGTGTTGTTCATCAATACATTTAAATCGCCTTGATATAAGTGATATAAGAACATACTACTTTGGGCTGTGCCTCTCATCAGGCTATCTTACATCACCTTTTCATTATTATCATATAATGTATGCAATTTTATGTTTTGTTTGTAATTATTTACTTAAATAACTGGGTGTTAAAGGCTACTTTGATTTCTTCATGCAGTCTGAATCAAAGCAAGTGCATACAGTATAATGGGATGTTATATAATATCCTTGGTAAAGTGCTCATTTTGTCTGTTGCATGTGGTGATCAGACTGAGAATGAGCTGAAGGAGGTGTGGATGGAGCAGACGATGATGAATGAGTGGAGGAGAGCTGAGGTTCCTCTCAGGAACCTGAGGAACTTTGAACTTATCTTTGAGGTAGTCCGTGCAAGAGATGTCAGCGGTGGGGCGGCACTCGATGACCTGCAGTTTGTCGACTGTGCCCATAGTGAGTACACACACACACACACACACACATATGCATATTGCACAATGTAATATTGTTTCTCACTTCAGTGTTTTTCAAGCTTTCCTTGCTCCCAGAACACCTGATTTATTTCATCAAGACTATTAGGGAGTACCTATTTAATGAGCCTCAGTTGTGTTAAATCGATAAAAAGTACAAAGCACCATGACTGGAATTTTTGTGTCAGACTCAACCCTCGAGGTCTACAACACTAACAGAATTCAGGGTTCTAATTCATTTAACGTATTTGATTCATCTGCTAATTTCCAAAGCCTTTGTGGGCTGGCTGTTGTAAGAAAAGTTGACTGCTGTGTCCAACTGCTGTGTTTTGAAGGACAGAGTTTAAATGTCACCAGATTTCATCCTTGATGTTCAACGAAGGCCAAATATGGAAGTATTCTGAGAAAATGCCTACAGTGAGAAGGTGTTCTGATTCATTTAGTCTGAACTAATACCTTATTCACTCTTTCAAAGAAAGACAGAAAATACATATCACTGTAGAGTCTGAAGCTGGATAAAAACATACTTTATACAGACCACTGAGACTTTCCTTATGTGCCTTATTTGTTTGAGTGGGTGATTATGGCCTTCAACATCTCTAGAAAGTTGACTCAGAACATGCGGTGACACATTTAAATGAAGTGTCAACTTTTAATTTCCCTCAAGTATCATTACTGTTTAATATTCATGTAGTGACTTGACCAGCAGGATTCTTTGGACAGCTCTCAGCAGTGCTTAATATAATATTGCATATCACTTGCTTAATTAGCTGATGAAAAAAAAAAATTGTCTAAAGCTTTACTGTGTGATATTTAGGTATCATAATAGCAGCAAAGGTGCTTTATAAACACAGTCGGTATATAAAAGAATTACACCCTTTAAAATAATCACATTTTGTTGCTTTGCAGCCTACAATGAAGACAGACACAGTTTTATCTAGCTGTATTTACTCAGTATATATTGTATATATAAAACACCAACATGTCAGGGAAAATATTTAAAAAACAAAAAAGAATCACTGATTTGGAAAAGGATCAACCCCTCATGTAGACTTTGCAATATTTGCCCACTCTTAACTTCTTCTAAGTTAAATTTGATGGAGACCATTTGGGGACTGAGGGCTTCAAGTCATCCACATTTTTTTTATGGGGGTTCTGAGTCTGGGCTTTGACGAGGCCATGAAAGGACATTCACCTTTTTCTCCTTCAACCACTATGTGGTCAGTTTTGCTATGTGCTTTGGATCATAAACCTTCTTCCTATTGACAGCAGATTTTCCTCAATAATTTGACGGTAGTTTGCCCCATCAATTTTCCTTCTATAACAACAAGTGCTCTAGTCCCTACTGCAGAAAAGCACCCCATAACAGATTATCACCACCTCCATGCTTTACAGTAGGAATGGTGTTGTATGGATTGTGATCTGTATTGGATTTAGGACAGACATATCATTTTGTGTTGTGGCCAATTTAGTTTTAGTCTCATCTGACCACCTGTGTTTTTGCAAAGCTCAGTCATGACTGCATGTGTCCATTCTTGCGAATTGTCATTTTCCTTGCAACCCTTCCATACAAGTCACAATTGTGGAGAATTTGTGATATCATGTCACATGCACATAATGACTACTCTGTCATAAATTCCTACAACTGCTTCAGAGTTGCTGTGGGCCTCTTGGTAGCCTCTCTGACCAGTTTCCTCCTGGTACTCTTATCCAGTTTGGAGTGACGTCCTGATCCAGGGAGGATATGTGTTGTACCAAATACCTTACACTTCTTAAAAGTCAAGTCAAGTCAAGTAGGCTTTTATTGTCATTCCAACCATATACAGTTCAGTACACAGTGAAACGAAACAACATTCTTCCAGGACCAAGGTGATACATACTGTACATGCCACACCATATATTAACAACACAACATAAATTAACAACACACTCTACCGGAACCAGCTAGCTAACTGAAGAGATCTAATTAGCTGACTAGCTCAGATATGACAGATTTACATTTTTAAGTTAACCTAAAAAAACTGTCTATTTCTATACAAAAAAAGAGAAAAAAATCTGAGGTATGAATTGCGGTAGTGGTAAGAGAAACAGTAAACAGTAAACATTTGACATTTCTGGGTAGCAGCAATGATTTAAATAAAATAGTGTGCAAATAGCAAGTAAGATAAAAATTTTGTGCAAATATTGCAAAGAGCAGTTCAGGTAGGTAGGTATGAACAATTGTGAGATGGTTGTAGATCAGGGTGATTGTGCATGTGTGTGTTTATCAGTTCAGTCCTGATGTTATTTAGTTCGTCTAAATGATTAGTGTGTGTGTGTATGTTTATCAGTCCAGTCCCTTTGTGTTAAGGAGACGGATGGCTTGTGGGTAAAAACTGTTACATAATCTGGATGTGAGTGCCAGTATAATAATATACTTTACTGTGGTTCTAGGCAGTGATAAAACATTTGAATTTTTTTTTATCTATCTCCTGACTTGTGCCTGTGCACAAGTTTATCTCTGAGATGTTTCAACAGTGTCCTGCCACCTATAGTTGATTGTTTGCTTTAGTTGCACTACCTGGGTCTGAAATGCTTCAGCTTTTCATGCTGAGTTAATCAAAAATGACCACAGCTGATCACAGTTTAAAGTCAAATGGCTTTGTGTGCCATTGAGAAGGTGATTAGCTAAGTTTACAAGTAATTTAGGGGGGTGATCCTTTTCCAAATTAGTGATTCTGTTTTTTTTTCTTCTTACATCTTAGTGTTATATATTCCATTTGGATGTTAAAAGTTGTTTAATAATTCAGCTTAGTAAAACAAAAACTATCTGTCTGCATTTTTGCCTGCAAACCAAGAAAAATGTCTATTTTAAAGGTTGTTTTTTTTCTATACCCACATATATCCTGTCTTGTCAAAAAAAAAGGAAGATTTCATTCAGTGCATACAATGTGGTGCCAGGTCATGTATGAAAATGATTCCTCATGCTCCCAGAACCACTCCTTCAGAATTTGAGAAATGGAATATGCCTGTGCCATAAGGGAAGAAAAACCTCATTCATTTGATAACCTCCACTGATGTGATATCCAGCTGTATGTCCATAAGAAAACCACTTCTTAGTGAGAATAATCTGAAAAAAGAATTTAATTCGCTAGGAACCATAAAGATTTGACTTTGGAGCAATTGACACAGGTCATGTGCTCTGATGAGTCTAGGGTAAGAAAAGAAGCACATGAATCAAAGTATCCATCATGAAAGGTGCCAACTGTACAAGCCTCTGTAGGCAGTGCTATGATCTGAGGTTGCTTCACTTGGTTATATCTAGGCTCAAGCAATGTTATGATATCAAATTTTACATTAGTCTCATCTCTCAGTACTTTTTCCACCTCAGCCTAAAAATACACGATCCACACAGACACTTACTGACATGCATACACATGTTAAAAATACCTACAGTAGATTTCCATGTATACTGCACACTAATACATTTGTATTTCTCTTAAATCTTTCATGTATTTCTTTCTCTGTCTTCCCCATCTGGTTGTAAAAGCAGAAAGCCATTTTACAGCATAATGAAAACAGTGTTTCAGCTCAGTGTTTCAACTCTCCTGAACCTACTTCAATATTCATTTCACATGTTCTTCGCTAATGTGTTTTAAGGAAGTTATTCAGTGTCTTTGAATATGATTATTATAATTATTACTTATAATACCTAAAATGAGTAAGAGTGATTATAATAAAGCTAAATCATGAAGCTAAATCAGCTATTCTCACTGTTCTTAATGTCATTGTAATGTAAAAATTGTAAAAATTCCAGTCATGGTGCTTTGTAATGTCATTTCTTCTTTATGTTGGTTTAACTGTAGCATAGGAAATTTTATACTTTTCTTCTGCTGTCACTGGTGTTCTGAGATGTGCTGTGTTTTGTCTGAGGTCTTTTGCAGCATGCATGACAGCGTGCTAGAGTCTTGTGTTATTCGCTTGAAGGATAATGGATTCCTAGAAATCCTGGGGAAGTCTGATGCAGTAAACTTTGATTTCCTGCAGAGAGCTGATGTATGATGTGATAATGCATAATGTGTTGTAGCAGTATCCATGTTAGTTCTGATGTAAGAATGTGTAAAAATGCTGTGGAGCTAATGGTAGGTAATAAGATGGCATTTACTGCCTGAGAGAGAGAGAGAGAGAGAGAGAGAGAGTGAGAGAGAAAGAGAGAATTCTGAAAGTGCTTTGCATCTTCGAATTTCATTAGTTTTATCTGTTTTTCACAGTTCAGTGAAGTTTGCTCTGCCATTTAGAAATGCCTTTGCTTTGCTGGACTTTATTTCTTTAAATTTGTTAAGGTCATGTTGGATTTATCAGACCTTTAATTATTTTTTATGTGTGTGTGTGTGTGTGAGAGAGAAAGACAGTCTGGAACTGCAGACAGGCAGTCCTAGAGGCATGTTATATCTTGAACATAAAATAAATCATACTGTATGAATATTTGACAGTTGGGCATTGAACCATGAGAAAAACTGCCTTGTGCCATTTTTAAAAAATGTAGATGTTTTTTTTGTTGTTGTTGCCGTTAGTTTCTTTTTGATACTGGGATTAAGGTTATGGTTAAAATTTTTTAAACATATCATTAATTATTTGCATTCATAATTAGATTGGGGTAGGGTCCTCTCAGCTCACGCAGTAGTAAGACAAATGTTTTTGGTATGTTTGCACCTGTATTAACATTACTTTATCTGCAAGGTGGAACACATCCTGGTTCTTGCCCTGCAGCCACTGATTTTGTGTGCAACAATGGAGACTGTGTCGTATCAAGTCTGGTGTGTGACAATAAGCCGGACTGCACCGATGGATCTGATGAGCTGGACTGCAGTGAGTGGACTTTCTCAGCAGTTTCTGTTTAATACAAAAGCTGTAATGTCACAGCTGTTATTTTCTACCAAGCTAACACTCTTAAAATGTGTGCAGTAAAAACACCAGGGCATTACTGCAGTGTTTGCTACTTGGGTCCAAGGCTGAAGCAGATATAAAAACATAACCATGTACAGTATGGGGAATCAGTTTGACTTTCTAAACAAATTTCTTAAATATTTTAGTTACAATGCATTTGCAATCCTTTTACAGAGAGGACAAATTTACTATGTATGTAGTTAATTTTACAATTAGTGGCACCATCCTTATTCATAAGGGAAAACTTACACTGATACACACAATGAGCCTTACAGTAAGTATCATAAGAAATTTCGTTTTCATAAAAATACCAAATGTACTTATAAGATGTCAACCAAACTGGCTTCAAATTCCACTGAGTTTTTGCATTTTAGATATAGATTGTGCTTATAAGTTTTAATTACACACAATTTTAATAAAACTTTTGTAAAAGCCAGTCTTTTCATATAAATAGAATTAACTATTTACTAAATTTCATTGATTTTTTTACATGTACTTTGCGCAATGAATAAAGTTAAATCTAATCTGATCTAGAAATATTTCATCCATTTTTTGTCTATATCAATTATCCTGTGTAGAGGAACCTAGGGGACTCACGGTACAGTGAAGGGAACAACGTGGTTGGGGTGGCAGACTATTGCAGGCCACAAGAACACACATATTAAAACACATTGTCTACAGTATACCGCTTTATCCTATATGCATGGTCGCAGGGGGTCTGGAACCTATCCCAGAAGGCTTAGGGCAAGAGGCGGTGTACACCCTGGAGGGGGTGCCAATCCATCGAAGCCCAATCATACCCTATGGACAATTTGTAAATGATAATCAGGCTGTAGCGCATATCTGTGTACTGTGGTTGGAGGAAACTGAACTACCCAGAAGGAACCTATTAAGCATGGGTAGAACATGCAAACTCTTTGTGTACAGACCTGTGTAGAGACCCCAACCCTGGAGGTAGAGGCAACAGTGCAATCATCTAAGTTACCGTGCCAAAAAAGAAGTATTAAATCTGAAAAAAGAAAAAAAAAATTCAGCAAAATAACATAAATCCACAATTTACACTAGACATTCAATTAATAATGTCTCTATATAATAGGAGAACAGACTCAGGTAGTATATGAGTCAGTTCATTTGCCATAGTATTTTTAATAACAATGTTTAAAATGTAAAATTTTTTAATAACAATGTTTAAAATGTCATAAGAGGCTGATTTTAGTCTCAAGCAGTGCACTGCAGCCTCACTATTATGGCATTAATCAACATACGCTCTATCTGAAGTTTAAAAAATTAATGAATTGCTGCATAAATAAATCTCTTTGCAGTGAGCAACAATAAAATGGACCAACTGAACTTTAAAATAAGACTTGCATTTGAATCAATAAGAAATCTATTATCTTGCAATAAAAATATACAATGTGCCTGGATGCTTAAGCTCAACATGTCACTTACTGCTTTGTTTTATAAATGGTACCAATAATTCTGAAGGTATCTTCTTAGGGATTATTTATTACATTTAATTGGGGTCAATGCTTGCTCAAGACAGTGAAGATTTTTGTTTGAAAAAGAGATGCACTAAGCCCATTTTTATGTTTTCCAGGCAGCCTGGCAGGATCCTGTAACTTCAACATGCCTGTGGATCAGTGGGAGGCAGCGTGTCAGCTTGTCCAAGATCAGGATGATGACTTTGACTGGCAGATTGGACATGGCAGAAAATATCAAGGAACAGGACCCTCCACTGATCACAGTGCTGGTAGGTGGTACAACTACAGAAAACTTAAAATAAAAAATAAAAAATGTATCTATTTTAATGAAATAATTGGAATTTTATTTAAAAGAAACAATTCAATTCAATTGAAAGAGTAATTCAGAAAGATGTAAAATATCAGTGCAGGTGATGGAAGATGGTAATTTCTTATCTAAAAGGCTTTACATGACACCATAATTAGTGTCTCATAACAAGGTTTTCTGTTATTATGGCCCTGAATTATTGACATAACCTAATATAATTGTAGCAACTTTTAGAAAGGAAACTGAGGCATTGTTTTATTTATTTATGCTGGTTATGGGGATAATTGACCTCTGTGAGACCGTTGTGAGCTGTTGGAAAATGGCTGTGTTCAGAGCAACTTAATAATTAAGCCATTCTCACTGTATCTTAACCATTATCTCCAATTAAAACTTGCATGAAAACTTTTTTTTTTGATATATATATTTATTAATTTATTTATTTATTTATTTACACTACTCACAATAAGTTAGGAATATTGTTATTTACATGAGTGCTTTTCCTATTTGCTCTGAATTTGAATGAAATAAGTAAAAGTTCCC
>JAQMYJ010000001.1:24569172-24602308 GCA_030014305.1 Clarias laeviceps
CCTATTTATAACCTCCAGGTGCACCTCATCGGTTGACGTCACCTGCCTGAGGTTATACATGCCAAAATATTTGGCGTCTTTGACACACATGTGCTTCACAGCCGGTCACGAGAAATCCTTCCCATAGCGTTTTCACGCAGCTTTATCGTTGCCGCCTTTTCAGGGAACAGGGTTACAGCAAAGTAACCCGAGACGATTTGTATAGAATCACCCTATTTTGATCACCAGATGAACTGAGTTAATTTGGTCATTGATCCAAACATGTCCAGGGTATATTTAAAGGGTATTTAAGGCACACATATTAATAAAAACGAAGGACTAGATTTATTGGCAGCAAAGGCATCCCCACTGACACTGAGTCATTTATTTAAAATCTGTCAAGTTTTATCATGTAGAAACTCCACATTTGAATAACAACAAGAGGAGTTAATTCCTCTTTATAGTGCAGGGCAAGCCAAGTGCATCAGAAGCAGGGTGCATCAGACTGACATCCTATGTTCTGTATGCCTCTATAATAAAAGTGTAACACAATATTAATATTTGTATAAATATTTTAGTATCAGTATCTAATACTGTATATCTGTATCAAAAAATATTTGATAATTATCTGAGAGTGGTCATGGTCATAACCAGAACCATTCTTAAATAGTGTGGCGCATGGAACTTTTCTCATTCATCCAGTTGTTTTTTTATGTACGGTACCTGCAAGAACCATTTTCTTTATTTCTTGTGCATTTCGCAGTAAAAAAATCCTGAACACCATTTTGCATGAAATCAAATGATTGCACATATGTATAATGACAATACAGTAGCTACACAGTTTTGTAGAACAGTGCTAGACGATGTATTTCAGTGTGACCTGCTCCTGGATTTTACAAAAATTATGGAAATCCTTATTCCATCAATGAAGGAAAACCTTAACATGAAGAGTATGATATACAAAATCTGTCACAAGGAGTGTGCGTACAATGTTGACTTATCTGTTGACTTACAATGACAATGGACTTCTACTTTGACAGCTGTGTCGTGTTTATTATATTCTGTAATCGATGCTTATGTGAGTAATCCTAGTTGATGTGCAGATGTGTAATGTACTCTGGATGTAGTAATAGTGAATGGTGATGAGATTGATTTTCAGGAAACGCAATAAGTTCAAGCATTGTACCATCATTGATTGGTCCATAATCAAACCGAAGGTTAATTTTAGAATGGTTACGGACTCCCTTAATACTACCAGCTGTAAGTATAGACGGTGTACACGTTTTCCCCCTTAGTGGTTTTGTACGTACAGAAAAGTAAAGCTGTTTAAGTATCAGGTGGCTGTGGTTTGGAGAGTACAGCAGCCTCAGCCTCAATGGGCGATCAATGGAAGGGTCATTTATTTGATAGATTGTTCCATTCCACCTCATCCACTCAATAAATTGTGCTCTGAAGTTAAGTAGCACAAGGACAGACAGCAATACCATGGCAAAAAAAATAACAGGTGCTAACAGTATTTTAACCATTTTAAGTTTTATTTTCTTAAACTATATAAACTGTATATATTTATATTCAACTGTTATCTGAAATAATGTTTACACCACCTTATAGGGTTTGCACTTGACTTGACATCCATTCTCACTCACCTCATGTCTGCCCACAAACATGTGACACTCAGCTGACTGAAAAAATGCTCAGACCATGATTGTCATTCCTCTCTTCCATTTCTTTTATTCTGTTTGTTCTGTTCTCTGCCATTGTGGTCTGGAACACTCGTTTTTCACTGATAGACAATGAGGAAAATTCATGGTGTGTATAAGTGGAATTTTTTAGATGAATGTCTATCAGTATTTTGTGTTCAGATTGTCCATTATTTTGTCCCTTTTATTTTGCCCTTATTTTGGCACGACTCTGATTTACAGTATGTCCTAGACTTAACAGGACAGCCCCAAATTTGAGAAAGGTCCTATGTAATTCATACCTTATTCATTCATCTCCAGAAACTGCTTTATTCTAGTCAGGTCCATGTTCTTGCTGGTTCTCACTCACACCCTGTTCTTCATCACATTCTCTCATTAACACCTTGTTTCTTCTTGAGTCTCTAGAGAGGCTCAGATGAGCTGCGTGCAGAGCCTATAATTATAATGTCCACATGGGTATCTGGCCATTTTTATGCACAGTCATCATTGGTAACTTAACTATAAAAGCTCCATGATCCTAATCATGTAAACGGGTCTTCAGTGCACTTTCATTACTGAATCTATCTTTTCAACATTCTCATCTAGTCCTTCCTTCACCGTTTTTTACATGTAGATACAGTATGACTGATTCGAAAGTCAAAAAGCTCCAAGAAAGTGGGGACAAGAAAAGCCATTTTCATATGAATAAAAGTCAAAGATTGTCTATTCAGCCTTACACAATGGTAAAATGACTGAGATCATCTACATCTATATCACTATCATTCACTCCGTATCTCTGAATTCTTCACTCAAAATGTACTCAGATGCATCTCCACATAATGTCACTGATAGCACTGCCACTCAATAGCCTGCCTATTACCCTCTCATGGGTTCTGCATGGATTTAATATATTGTACAGTAGCTTACAAGTTGAAAAGCAGTAAGAAAATAAATCATAGGTTTTTCTTTCATGTGTCCTCAAACGGAAACTAATATCTAAGTAAATTTACGTTTTTTTCTAGTAATGCCAACAGTTTGAATGACATACATTGTTACTGTCATCTCAATCCTGTACACTTGAACAAAATGATTTTGGCTCTATGTAGCTTTTTTTCATAATGATAGTATGTCTATATTATGTATTAAAATTTTTACCATTATTTACAATTATACAACAAGTAATTAAACTTGTATAAAAGTATACAAGTAATATGATTGAATGGAAAGCATTCCACAAGTGATGATAATAGAGCATAACAGCACTGGTACTATACAGTATGTATCACTCTGCATCTAAGAATTATTAATTACACTAACTGTCGGTCACAGCATGAGTGGAAGTATGTTTGAACTGTCTGCACTACTGAGGGGAGAGCAGTTACCTATCAAAACCCACATTCAAAACCAGTCATGGAAGCACTTTCAGAAAAAAAAAAAACACATCTAACAACTTTATGTAATCTTAAACAACACTATTTTCAGTAATTACATTCTGAAACATCTGTGTTGTAGCTAACTACAGTAGCTTCTAACACAAGGCTGGATCTCAAATCCTGAACAAGAGTACTAAAGGGTGTGTGGAAAAAGGGATTGTACACCCTACATAGCACACTAGCTTATTTATCTATTTTGGATTCAACCGTGGAACCCAGCAGTAAGCAGATATTTTAAAGCACATTAAGTGGAAATATAAAGTAAAGTTTGGCAGGACTGCCTATTTCTTTGGTTGCCAGCTTAACACTAGTTCCACCAGTCATGGAAGGATCTACTGTATGCTAGCAGAGCAAAATACCTGATATCAAATTAACAAAGAAACCATATCTGGTGATAATATAGTGTGTTTGTAGAACTGTTGTATAATAGCATCATCACACTCAATGTCTTGTTGTTGTGCTGAATATCAGCACGGCTGTGATGCCTTATTTTTATTCAACTTACATCTTTTACATGAGGCTCTTAATTTAAATATTTTGATACATAAACATTTATTTATGTGCAGTGTACACTACATAGGATCTTGTTAAAAAAAACCTCTAATAATGAAAGTGCAAACCCAGAAGACAGTAAGCCAATTAAAAGATAGTACATGCACATGTTCAACCATTTTTTTAAGTTCAGCCTTTATTCATCACATATACATGACAGCACAGTGAAATTCTTTATTCTTCACATATCTCAGCTTTTTTTTTTTTAGTACCCAGAGCTCAGAGTGCAGAGTCAGCCATTTTACAGCGCCCCTGGAGCAGATTGGGTTAAGGCCCTTGCTTAAGGTTCCAACAGTAGCAATCTAGTGAAATTCTGTGTTTTAAGAGCCTTGAAACACTGAGACACCGCCCCCCGCCCCCCATCTTCAAAGGAACCGTGTGAAAATAATGGCATTTAACCTGCAGAAATACACTACATACAGGTATGTCATTTGCTAACTGAGTGAGCAAGACTAGCTATTACATCCTTTAAATTTTATCTTGATTCTCTGTAGTAAATACCTCTATTTGCTACTACAGCCTATAGATACAGTAACACTCAGGGTAATGCATACAAGGCTTATTTGTTGGATAGATAACAACGTCACTAGATACACTATATTGATTTGAGTATTTGGCCAAACCTGCAATGAATCTGTATCCAAATACATAGACTTCAATGTGGACTTGGTCCCCCTTTTTGCAGCTATAACAGTTTCCACTCTTCTTGGAAGACTGTCCACAAGATTTTGTGAGAGTGCTTCTGTGGGAATTCATGCCCATTCATTCTGTAGAGCATTTATGAGGTCAGGCACTGATGTTGGACGAGAAGGCCTGGCTCCTAGTTCATCCCAAAGATGAAACCCTAACAGCATTTGGCTATGTTAGCTAACCAGCTAATGTTACCCTTACTTCCATATTCTTAATGTGGTGTTTGTATAAGTACTAACCTGAAGGACGGTTAGGGGTGCTGTGAAACCACACTGAATAGTGAATTAATGCTTAGCACTAATCAAGTCCAGTACCTAAACAGTCAGTGTTAGGACTCTTTACACAGATACTGTATCAGAAGGGGTGCTTTTTTGTCTCAATATTTAAATAGTAATCTAGTTTGTTTAGTTCTGTCTATGTGGGTGTTGAAGGGCAGCAGTGTGTTAAGAGCATGACTGCCGAGGGGAAGAAG
The DNA here is from genome assembly GCA_030014305.1 of Clarias laeviceps. Taxonomy (NCBI): domain Eukaryota; kingdom Metazoa; phylum Chordata; class Actinopteri; order Siluriformes; family Clariidae; genus Clarias; species Clarias laeviceps. The sequence goes on from JAQMYJ010000001.1 coordinate 24,573,978, forward strand.
CTGATGTACAGTCTGGCAGTTACAGCCTGGATATTCTGCTAACTCCTGCCAGGCAGCAGTGGTGCAAAAAGTACATGGGAGGGTCATTTAAAATGTGGGTGGTTTAGACGATGCCCCCCTGAGTCCTTCCAAAGTCAACATTCCTCTCATTTATTTTAATGGTATTACCATCTCTAGTAGCACCACAGTGGAGGTCCTCAGTGGTTACACTACTGCATGCAGCTCACTTTGCTGATTCATGACTCTGCTGCTGCGCACAGCTTGAATCACATCGTTAAGTTTACTGATGAGACAATAGTGCTAGGCCTCATCGGCACTTATGAAACATCACCATACAGAAAGGTGGTGGAGTGTTCTCAGAGATTGTTTGATTTTTGATTGTCTAAACTATATGTCGACGGTGCTGCTATCTACATTATTGATCCAGACTCATAACCAGTATTTAGATGGCAAATACATACACATGAGATCTTTACCAGTTGGGAGGTGGTGGTGTGCAATAGGTGGTTTGCCCTTCAGCCTGAGTGCTGAGCGTTAGCATTTAGCATAAGAAGATATGCAGGCAATATTTACCATCACTGATGGGACATACGCTATACGACGCTCCAGACATTGTAATCATACTAGAGACACATGACAGTTACTGTGATGCCCAAATCAACTGGTTGATTCCGACATGCTCAGCAATACCAAACAACCTGGGAGACCAGTGAAGACCACAATACCGGATGACTGGAGAATACATTTAAACATAATTTTAAAAAACATGACGTTGAACATTTAAATAAACTCAATACCACAGGCAGAGTTGTGTGTAAGACTTCCCTCAAGGGAAAAAGATTTATCATAAACACAGGATTGATGTCTCTTATGGTCACAGACTCCAGTCACTCATTGATTGGAACAGCACTAAACATGTTATTATGTTAATTTGATGAATTACTCTTCATATAATAAAATGCCTGGATTGTGTAAATACTCGTGAGCTATAATAATTCATCTTTTTTTGGAGACTGAATTTAAAGACGGACAGCTTTGAGAGTCATTGATTTATCCATGAGCTGAAGCTCTGAGCCAGAAGGAAAAGATTTTTTTATTATTATTATTTACAGTACATAGTTTAGTGTAGTGTAAATTCCTGAAGGATAACAACACAAATAGGAGCCCCCGAGACAAACGTTTCTCCTGGGTATGGATAAAAACCTATGTCATGTTTGATTTATGTCATGTAATAAATAAAAGCATTCCCCCTCTTCAATGTTTTTGGCTTTACAGCAGTTGACTAATTGTTCACAAAATCTTCTGACATTCTTGAAAGCAATGATTGACTCGTTGTGTTTGGTGCATGTAGAGCTGTGGTTTGTACTTCATAGGGAATGCTGGAGGGCCCTATGAGAACTTGGCACAGTGAGACAAATAACACAGACACACATACCTCCTTCTAGGCTCACAAGCCACTTTCAAAGGCTTTTGCTTGTAAAAGCTATAACACCAGAATCCAAATTCAATTTACACAAGATGGTTGCTTTTACATGCCATTTTAATGTGGCCTGGCCTTTTCACAGCTGCACCGTGAGGGTGTTTGAATTGGAGCCTCTGCGGCGTCTCTAAGCGATTTTTCCCCAACAGGCTTGTCCCGGCCGGCACAAATGAGGGGTACGATGGAGTGGTTAGTGCTCAGGAGTGCCTTACTAATTTCCAGGGCCCCTGAGGGTCTTGGGCTCGAGCTGTCTGGCACACAGAAAGAACAGACCTGGCAACATACAGTATCTGCCAACTACTAATGACCCTCCTCCACACATTAGTCTGCCTGAGGAGGAGAAGAGGAGTGAGCTACTGTTTCTACAGTAAGTCACTTCAGTCTCTACTGAGTACTGTTGGAACCGTACCATTTAAAGGGGTTCATGGAAACATTTGCAAACATGTACCTTTTGTACCTTTTGGTACATGAGAAAGACCTGAAGGCACAGCCTATTTTCATCACACACACAATCTATAGCAGTTCATATCAACTGCATTTTGGTGAGTTAAGTAAAACAGGTTTGGTAGATTATAAAAACATGGTAGATTATACATAAATAATTTGAACTACAGTAATATACATTGATCATTTTTGAGGTATTGACAAAATGCAGGATGGTCTTTCATGTCTTAATATGAAGAAAAGCTTACATTTAGCAACCAAAGATGGCACACTTTTTGACCAGTCTAGAACAATCCTTGGCTATACTGGTTCAAAAATTAATGGATGAAGATAAGAGAAGATAAGATGAGATAAGATGAGATAAGATAAGATAAGATGGTAAGGTAAAGTATGGGAACTCCACCTGTTACAGTAGCTCACAGACAGAGGTAGAAAAAAGCAGGTAGGAATAATATGGAAATAAAATACAGAATAGAGAAACTACACAGAAAAATACACTGCCCGGGCAAAAAAAAAAAAAAAATTCTCTAATATTCTAATACACTATAATAATTCAATGGACTGCCTCTTGCTTTGATTGTGCAGTGGTATCATTTTGATAATCTTATGCAATGTCACAACATTTATTTCCATGTCAGTGTCACAACATTTATTTCCATCCCGAGTCATATTGATTCCTCTCCAAGATTTTGTATTGATGATGGGAGAGTCAGACCACCATCTTCTTCAGCACATCCCAAAGATTCTCATTGAGGTTAAGGTTTGGACTGTGTGGTGGCAAATCCATGTGTGAAAATGATGTGATGCCTTGTACTTACTGAACCACTGTGTCACAATTTGAGCCTGATGAATCCTAGAAGTGTCATCTGGGAATATGCCTGTGATGGAAAAAATACTGTTAATTCAGTATATTGAGGTTGGCAGCTGATCTCATTTTTTGGTCACATAATGCTGCTAAACCTAGAAGCAACCGACTGAAGTAACCCCGGATCATAAAACTCCCTCCACAGGCTTTTATGGTAGGCACTCGGCATGATGACCCAACTCTTCTCTTACCCTTGTGTACCTATCATTCTAGAATAGGGTCAATCTGGACTCATCCAACAACATTTCTTCCTCAAAGATGATGGTTCACCACTATCCTTCCAGGTTTAATAATGCAGTTCTTAACCCAATTTTAGTAGTTTTAGCAATCTCCTCAGTTGTTTTCTTTGCTTGATGCAGGCCACTAATTTGACCCTCCTGAAACAGAGTAACATCTTTGCCAGGACAACAGGATATGTCTGTTGACATGGATGTATAAGAAATGAGAAGCTACTCACTGCATTACTTAGGCTTAAATAATTGTTTTCCAGTTGAAACATATCAATCACTGCAATAGTTATCCAATGGAAGGCTCTTACCTATTTGCTTAGTTAAAACAAGTATGATACTTCGATTTGTCCAGGCAGTGTATATTATATCCTATGAGTGATACCAGAGTGATGACAAAGTATGTTGGTCCAGAAACAGTTTATTAAATGTTGTATAGTCTGACAGCCATCAGAATTAAAGACCTGCGGTAGCGTTCCTTCCTACACTGTGGGTGTAACTGCTGCTGAAGGAGCTGCACATGGCCTCTTATGCCAGGAATAGTAGGTATTATCCATAACTGATGTCAGCTTTACCACCTTCCTCCTTTGTGCCATCTCCTCTAAGGAGTCCAGCAGACAGACCTGAACAGAGCTTTCTTTCTCAACTAGTTTGTTCTGTCTCTTCCTGTCTCTCTCCTCCCCAGGAGACCACAGCGTAGAAGACGTCAGAGGTTACCACTCTGTCATAAAGAAATACAGTATTAATAACGTTCTGCACACTAGTCCTTCTTGAAAGGGTGCACCAAAAAAATGAATGCTTACAAACTAAATTGCAGGATAAAAGAGTTTATCAACACAGAAGACCATCAATAATAGTGGGTGTTTATAGAATTGATGTGAAAGTGGTATATACAGTGCTGTGAGAAAGTATTTGCAAATGTAATATTACACAAAGATAAGTGAAGAAAAATGCAAAATGTGTTTTAAGTGATGATTTCACTTATAAGGGAAAAACATGATGTTCCTACTGTATGTAAAAAATGTAATCCCACCCCTTGCTAAAGCATGAATGAATTGTGATTTTTGGAAAGCTGAGTTAAATTTCACTTGTCACACACAAGTAGGTACCTCACCATAACAGTGATGCACTGTGTGTTTTGACACCTTTCTATCACAACCAGCATTTTCTACCAGCGCTTCTATTGGATCGGACTACACCAGCCAGCCTTCACACTGCCAGATCTGTTGAATCAAAAAATCATTTAAATAGAATCTGTCTGACAAAATAAAGTGCTCTAAAAGATCTCAAAAAGCAACGCACTATGTCGGAATCTCGAAATTCAAGAACTAGTTTTTCCCAGCATTCTAGACCCAAGCACAAACATGAATATTAACTTTGTACTTTTGAACCTAAAACCATGATGGTGTCACTAATAATTGAATTTGATGTTAAAAAAGGTTTCCATTTGAAAGCTCTTGGGGAGCATCAGTTAGGCTGTAACACTTTTCCAACATGGCACCAGTTTGAACTTGTGGGAGATTTGTCCTGGAATGTAAACATATGGAAATAATCAGACTGGTTCCAAATTCACACAGTTTCTACATTACTAAAAGCAGAGACACCTTGCTAAGTTATAATATTTCATCATGTTTATTATCTGGATCTGTTATCCGCGGTTATGAGTACAGTATAAACTTGGGTATGATACTAAGCTCCAATAACAACAAACTCAGCGGCTAAAGCATTATTCTGTTGAGGGTTTCAGTTTTCAACCGAGCTGTCAAGCAAGCCTCTCTCTCTTTCTCTTTTACTCTCTACTGTCACTACACACACACACAAACACATGCATACACTTTATCTTGCTATCCTTATCTACAGTGGTAACACAATTATTAATAATATGCCTCCACCTAAGCCTAACCAAAAATCTACATTTTTGTCTTAGGGTCAAAGCTGTCAATAATCTGGTTGGCATTAAACATACACCGATCAGCCATAGCATTATAACCACCTGGCTCATATTAAGTAGGTACCCCACCATAACAGTGATGCACTGTGTGTTTTGACACCTTTCTATCACAACCAGCATTTTCTACCTGCGCTTCTATTGGATCGGACTACACCAGCCAGCCTTCACTCCCCATGTGCATCATTAAGCCTTGGCCACCCATGACCCTGTCACCTGTTCATCATTTTTTCTTCATTGGACCACTTTTGGTATGTCCTGACGACTGCAGCCTGGGAACATCCAAAAAAAGATCTGCAATTTTGGAGTAGCTCTGACCCAGTACTCTAGCCTTCATAATTTGGCCCTTATCGAAGTTACTTAAATCCTTATGTTTAACCATTTTTTCTGCTTCCAACACGTCAACTTCAGGAAAAAAAAGTTCACTTGCTGCCTAATATATCCCATCAACTTCCATCCGCAACTGTAACGAGATATTGAAAATGGAGCTACTGTGAGAAGGGCCTAATTGTAGACAACTGGGTCAGCAGCAGTATCTCGTTAAAATGGCATTACTGTTATGGTGGCAAAGCGGGGACCTACTCAACATTAGGCAGGTGGTCATAATGTTATAGCTGATCAGTGTGGAAACATACACGCACGCGCGCGCACACACAAAGAGAGAAGAGAATTCTGCGTCTGAGCAGCAGTGGTGTGTGCGCGTGCGTGCTCTGTTGTTTGATGACACAACTGTTTATAAGTGGGTTTCGTTGCACTGGTGATTTTCCGGCGAATAATCCTACACACACTCAGACACACGCTGAGTGTGTGTGTGTGTGAGAGAGAGAGAGAGAGAGAAAGAGCGAGAGAGAGAGAGAGAGCGCGTGCGATACAAGCGCGCGCACATCCAGGTCCGCTCGAGCAGTGTGGAGTTGTGGAGCAGAGCGCAGAGAGCGCGCGCCGGAGAGAAGAGAGCGCGAGGAGGTGCTCGGATTCACGCGCTTGCTTTCAGTCTCGTCTTCGCTCGCGTTTAAAGAGGATCGCATTAGATCTGATCAGATCAAACGCAGAGCTTCTCGGTCATGGCGGGGGCGAAGGCGCTCGACCTCATGCTTGGAGTTGTGTTACTTCTGCACGCTCTCGGAAGTCTGTTCCAGATCACACGCGGGGAATTAACCACGGATGGTAGGTACACACGGGGCACTTACTTTGGTAGTTTATTATTTTTTTAAAACTGCTGTAGGGGGGGGAATCGAGATTGAGACTTGGGATCGGATTTAAACCTTAAGGCTGCTTCATTTTCACTCTTACTGTTTTACTCTCGTTGTTCAGATCTATGCTTGTCCTGTTCATCTCATCACGTTTACAGGCATGCATGCAAATAATCGAATAATCTGAGTTCTACAGTATGAGATGCAAGTCTGTACAATCAGGCAGTCTATCTGCAAAGCAAAAACTAAACAAAAAACATCTGTTGTGTTTGTACATTCTACAAGTCCAGATGCATGTAAACATCTGCAGCACATAATCAGGGGTATTTATTTATTTATTTTTATATTTAAGGATCGTTTTAGATTTATTTTTTTTACCAAGCCCGAATATATGTAGAATGTTGGAAATATTTTTAGAATTAAACTTTGATTGCTACTGCATAAAGTCAGTGGCTGCATCCAGATCAGATCACAGGGCATTGTACAGTATAATGGGATTTGCTGGTGGTGCACTTGTGCGCGTGCCTATGTGTGTGTGTGTGTGTGTGTGTGTATTTGGGTGGCTGCATGGAAACGGGATTTATCAATATAGCTATGTTTGTGTAGCTTCCTCATCTATGATGGTTTTGCCAAATTAGTGTACCATTGACTCTATCCACTCAGAGTATAAATATACACACACACACACACACACACATGCAAAAGCTTAAGTATAGCACCCTAAAATGTTTATTCCCATGGAAACCCTGACACAAATATATATTGTAGAACCCTGTTCATGCCCCCTGTGTCAGCCTGATTAGGTGGGGGATCGTCCTCATCTTTCTCATCAACCTCTTATCTACAACCTGCTCTGAGCTGCCAACTGTGTCTCGGTGTGAGTACGTGTTTGTGTGTTCCTCTGTTACACTCCACTAACACACCAGGTGGCTGATTTTGCTCTTGTTTGAAACACCCATCATCGCATCTAATGCTTCAGTAACATGGTTGATGCTTCAGCACCCAGAGGATCGATTGAAATAAATGAATTCCAAATGTTGTCATTAAAGTGTTTGGATATGTTCTGGAGCATTTAGAATTGTCCATAACAACTACTGGGCTATAGACATCCAAAAAAAACATGGGAGATGAAGTAAACATCTCCGGCATAGCAATTTTCTCTGAGGTGTAAACAGGCAGGTGTGTTCATTCTCACCTGGAGCTACCTGGAACACAGAGTCATACATTTATTTGAATAAACCCAGTGACTTACTCTGGGTTTACATTCATTCACTATTTAAGCAGCTGCCTTGCGTTGTTATTGTCAGGTTTTTATTGTGTCTCGATACGATGTCATCAATCAACACTACACTTTTTCATGGCCAGGTTTTTTAATCTGCTCCCAAATCATCCCCAGAAACTTGGCTTGCATACCTGTGTATTAAGTGCTTTCATACCCTGGATGTGTTTCCTTCTCGACTAGAAAAAAAGCACAGTTAGTTCCATCTGAGAAAAACATGGCTGATATGTTGTGTCTGTTGTAGTTGTGAGCATGTGTTTATGGTATATGCTGGATGTGCATTCTGTCACAGATGTACTGTACTGTATATATACCGAATACTTAAAGCATGCTGCTCTTAGATAGATGGTCAAGGACAGTTATATAGCCAGTGTTTGTGCTCTTTATCTAAAATGGTTTATCGTGGGTTCTTTGAATCCTGAAATCTGACAGGCTTCCCAAAGAGGATTTATTAAGGGGTTCTCCAGAAGGATAAACCAAACAACCCTTTAGGATGCTGGACTTAACCTGGTAAAGTGTCAAACTTATAGTATCATTCAGGAGCATTTAGTTGGGTTTCGGGCAAAAACATGATTTTGGAATACTGTCTGTTTAAATTCAGTTCTGTTGATGTGTGTTTTAAATGCACGCTAACTTGTAACACATTTTGGTTGTAACCTAGTAATGGTTTTGTGTGGTTACATATTGTATGAGTTCTGTTAGTTATACAGGAAATATGCTTGTACAGTATTATAATCTATATCAATAAATAAAACAATCATTAAACTAGCTGTGACAAGACGCTAGTGCAGTGAAACACTTCATAAGTGAACCAAAGGTAAATCTACTGTACATCTGCACTTTCTTTTTGCATGCCTCGTAATTTTTTGGATTAGATGCAGCTGGATGAGGAAGTGGGGCTGAATCAGTAAAACTCCTGCACCTGGTGATGGGAATGGGTAAATGGCTCTGGAGGACTATATTGTTCTGTATGTATTCAGAGCCAGGGTCTGGAATACATGACTTGGTAGACATTATCGCTGGGTTGATTTCATGTGCATCACAAGCTCTCGATTATGAAAAACACCAATCGAATTAAATTGTTAAAAATTATTTTACGTGCACCCAGGCAACTGCTATGTGGCAGAAACATGCAAAAAAAAACTATTTGTACGAAAGCACATGCATATAAATACCTCAATACAGAATAACTGACAAAAGATCAGCTGAGATTTAAAAGAAGCCTCTGCAGTCTCTCTGAGCTAAATCAGGTTGGAATATTTTACAGTGTATTATACAGTACAGTCTATTCAGTACAAACGTAACTCTTTTCTTTACCTGGAAAAATACTCCCACAGGTTTGTGATTTTTCAGAATTTTCTCCCCTAATTCTTAGTTGTACCCAATTCCCCATCAAGGCTCCAACCACCATCCAGGCTATCGAAGGCTATCACATGTTTGACTCCCATGATTGGCTAGCTTCATGATTAAGCTGTAAGAGTGCTAGTATGCCACCCATCCCTTCCCACATCCAATCAGTTGATTGGCCAAGCTCTTCTTTCTAGACTCCCCAGATGCCGGATGCTACAGCATCATCCAGGATTCGAACTTGCGATCTCCGGATGATAGGGCGAACTTGTTACTGCCGAGCCACTCTAAGGACGTTAAACAGGTTATTAATCAAACATCAATTGATTTTCTCGAACAGACGATCGATTATAGAATGGTAACCAACTCCCAAAACTACTAGACATTATAAGGTCTGTGGAATGGAACTGAACACAGTCATGTATATGAAACATGTTAAACATTCCTTGAGTCACGTCATCTAAACTGCCTTTCCATCAATCATGGAAAGAAGCAGTATAATTTTTTTGTTGTGACAGCAGTATTGATTGATGATTCTCACTTTAAATGTACTACCTTGTTATGTACAAAGATATTTAAGTTCACTCTTATTACTAGCATAGATACCGGTTCACCACTTTTTGTATATCTGCAAATTCTAAAAGCTTGCAAAGCTTTACTACCATACACATTATTTAAGTACAGAAGTGTACAGAAGAAACGTGGGTTTTCTCCTTTGTAAGATCTTCTCAGGCATCTGTGTTTGACATGTTTATCTATAGTGTATGCCAGTTAATAGAGAAGATTGTAGCAGTAAAGAGTTTCTGCTCACTACTGATGTATCAGATTATAGTTGATTTGATATTGTAGGTTCTTTCACTCAGTTATATACACTCACTCTATACTGCTATATCCAGTATACAGGGTCACAGGGTGCCTGGAGCCTATCCCAGGAGACTTAGGGTACATGGTATACCATGGATGGGGTGGCAGTCTATCAGTGGGGTTCCTGTAATGTGCAAGTGGTGTTCATGAATGGCTGAGTATACAGTTCTTACAGACGGATGTTTCTCTTACAGAAGCTGGCGTCAAGTTATCTTTTGATTTTCAAAGATCACGGAATGTTCACACTTCGCAAGTTTCCGCGACACACATTGGCACACTTTTGTTACATCCCTACTAGCTAATTGCCCATGACGTTCATTCCTACATCATGGGCAATTTGGGAACGGTAGTTAGCCTAATCTGCATGTCTGTGGGAGGAAACCCACCAAGCATGGGGAGAATATGCAAACTCCATGCGCACAGACCAGAGGCAGGAAACGAACCTAGACCCTGGAGGTGCTAGGCGACTAAACCACTAAGCCACCGTGCTGCGTTAGCTACAAGTTCAGCAGCTACAAATTTCTAGTAAAAAACCTTATATTATCTAACTAAGATAGCTAGTAGGGATGTAACGAAAGTGTGCCAATGTGTGTCGCGGAAACTTGCGAAGGTCCCAATCTATAGATCCCACTTAGTTAAAATATAGAGAAAGCACACTGATCACATGGTCTCAATACTTTCATTGAAGGTGCGCTAATGCTAGGAATCAACATATCAATAAAAAATTTTAAAAGAAAAAAAAATACATCACAGACTTTCAAATGACATCATTGATCGCTACGATGCCTGATAACAAGGCTGTTGAACTCAGGCAATTATCTGACTTTGAAGCAATGATTCTGGGTAAAATGTGCCCCAGGCATTGCTACAGAGCACATGTTTCAATCGATCATTGTCCCCCTATTAGAGACATTGTTTGTTCAATCAAATCTTAAGGAGAGAATGCATTTTAGAAATTTCATTTTATATATGGTGAATCTGAGGTATATTTTGTTTAACATATTAAACCTCGGTTGTTGTCGCTCTTTTTTAAAAAAAAAAGAAATTGCTTCATAAAGCAGTGCAACTAATAAAATGAAGACAGAAGTATTTAGAAAAAGGATCCATCCACAGTCTGGTAGAACTGGTTTTGCTTTTCAAAGCTAAGCAGAAAAAAAGTTGCCTGTAATGTCTGCTAGACTACTTAGTGGTATATTGCTTTTTGATGTTAACTGCTGAGGGTAGGGGGCACTGACTGATGCACACAAATCTCCGTGTTTGCTGTTGCTGATTTTCAGCCCATACATACAATAGTAAGAATATTTTCACGTTAACAACATATGATGTAATAGATCCATTTGAGGTTACTTTTATTTTTGTTATTATGACTTTCCTTTTAACCAAACCTGACCTGGCTAATCATTTGTGTCTCTTAATTGTGTATTCAAACTTATGAGAGGAAAAAGTACCTTTATTTCTCTATATAAAGCACTAATGCACTAATGCACTTATCCCAGAGTTTCACTAGTGCTTGGATACCATCAAGGTAGAAGGTTTTCTCAGTATGCCAGAGCCATGATCGGACTGCCTGCTTTACATCTGAAACGCTGGTCTCCCAGGAACTCCAAAACCTGAGGAAAAGGCTTGGAGTCAGGACTGTACAGGGTATGTGGAAGCCGAGTTCCTGTAATGTGCAAGGGGTGTTCATGAATGGCTGAGTGTACAGTTCTTACAGACGGATGTTTCTCTTACTCAAGCTGGCGTCAACTTATCTTTTGATTTTCAAGGATCACTGAATGTTCACGGGAACAACTGCGGTGGGCTCCGAGTCACCTGAGCCAGGATCATCAGTCATGGATGTACAGTACGGCCTTCATTAAAATGTTTGCACCATTTAAATGTTTTACTGCGGCTAAAAGTCTCACCATACTGTGCTTGAAGTCTTCTGTAAATGTCGTTCAGTTTCGCTTCATTCAAGAGAAATCTCATCTCAAGTCCTGCTTTGACTTCGTCACTGAACTTTAGAAAGTTTTCACGTCTGTTTAGCTGTGCTTTTAAACATGGAGCTATCAAATAATTCAGTATACAGTATGTAAAAGCACCTGATTGTATAAAGCAGGCTATATGAGTCTATGTTTATAATGTCTAGGATTAGGCTCTTTCTCTTGGTTATCATTAATCCCTATATTATGAATTGCTCATGCAATTCAAAGGCAACCTAGAAATTATTAATTTTGTCTCACAAGAAATGGCAGGAAGTCATCACAGGAAGGTTGTTCCTACTGATGGCTTTGTTGTCCTTTCATTTAGGCATCGCTGTGACAGAAGGCAATTTATGAGACAGAAATTTGCATAATAAGAGCCTTTTTCTGCTCTGTCACATAATGGAATATGACAGAAATATGCACCTGCGGTTTCCCAGCTAGGCAGTTATCGAGTTATACATTTCATGCGTATGGAGTATTATTGGACATGCTATGAACACAGCTGTTCTGTTCAGGTCTGTCATTTTGTCTGCTGTATGTTGTTGTATGCAAATGTCCCTATTGCTTATCTTTTGAAGTTTACAGTTTAGAGTGCAAGAATTTGCATACCCATATGACATATGTGACAATTTCAAAAGAATGTGAATTTATATTAACATGACATTGAGTTAGGTTTCATACTGTAGCTTATCGAAATGATCTGCTCAAATTAGATGTTAAAATGAATAGTGGGGGAGTAGAAGTAAGCTTTGATATCTCAGTTCTCTAGAGACCTTGAATGATCTTGAGCTCAGGTTGCAGTCTATATGGAGTGTTGTTTGTTTCTGCCGAACTTCCAAAAACATGTCAGAAGTTATACTTGCCTTTACGTATGTAAGTATGCATGTGTATGTGGTGCCTTATAGTGCACTGCTCTCCTGTTCCCACCTCATGCCCAGGGTTCATGGGAAAGGCACAAGATCCAACTTTCTCCAAGTTTGTTCTTCTCTATGTGTTAAAGTGACATAAATTCAGTAATCTTAAAGTTTTAAAACGCATTTTTCCCTTTCTTTGTAACTTCCTCAAGCTTTTTTTCTGCTTCCATCAAATCAGAACAGTTGATTTCTTACTTTTGGTTTTTTTTAGTCATGTTTTTTCCCCCGCTTGTTTTTGATGGATGACCTATAGATATAGTGATTGCGATTTAAACTGTGATTTGTAACTATTAAACAAACCATTTTGTGTTCAATCATTTTAATCTAGACTAACACCATATAATATGCATATATAATTTGTTATAATTTGCAGCCTTTGCAATGAAATAATTTCACAACTCCATACTACAATGTCATGGCCATCCAATGGACATGCCGATAATCATAGGTAGACTTAGATTTTTGGCCAATTCAATTCAGTTGTACCAATGTTTATTATCTGTTTTGCCTCAAGCAGCTATATTTCCTAAAAAAAATTGAGACAAATATTTACAAATTTCTAAGTATTCAATAAGCATTGAAATGCTGTGTAACTTGTTTAGATTGTTTAAATGTCAGGTCCTGTACAAAACAATAATGTCTTTTTTCTTACAATATTCTGCACCATACTCTATTGCATGGAGCCACCCAGCCACACAATATTGCACTAATCACCCATAAACCCAAAAGAAGAAGAAGAGGCAAGCAGAATATTGCAAAATGAGAGTATTTTGCAGACTATACAAGTGGTTTCAATTTTCTGCCAAAGCTGTAGCATACATAGGAATTTGTAAATTTTAGATCATTTCACCAACCATCAAACCAAACATCAAAAAACAAGACAAACACTTTTTTTTTTCAAAACCAAAATAAGCAAATATGTACCTGCTCTGTTTTCCAATTTCTGATTTTGTTCTCAAATGCAAAATGGAAAAAAAGCGATGAGCAACATTCCACATTCCTTATTTTATCAAATACAAGTTGCAAAATTGGAAATCTTTACTTTTGCTGAATAACTGACATTATATTTCATTTTGTATTCCCTGAAGAGCATGAATGCAGTGTAAGTGGGGTCCGTGTGCCTTTTATTCATTCGTTTTTTAATATTAAACCGAAAAAAACGAAATCACTTGTTTTTTAATTGTTGTTTCTAAGACCAAATGTACAGTACGAACGGATAACAACGCATTCCGATTTCTGATTGTGTGCTAAAATAAAACATCAAAAATAAAACAAATGCTTTTTTAAAAATGGCATGACCCGGTGGTTTGTACTTGTTTCCTCACACGTTGTGTTAGATAACTTTTTAAATTGATTAATGAATTTTTGTCTGAGGTGTATTGCAATTCTCATGATATTTACTCTAAGAAAGCAAAAACATGTAACCATAAAACCCAGCTGCACTGTGTAATTAGGCTTTTACACATTTCAAAACCCTATCTTTTAAAAAATGTGAACCTTGTTGATATTGTACGCAAGCACAAAGTGATGTAAAAGACAACTGGACCGGTATGTGTGGAAAAAAATGCTCTCTCCGATGCTATGCAGGTTTTATACATGAAATGATATCAGCAGTCATGTCTTCCTCTTTGAGGATCATTAACTTGATTCCCATAATTAAAAAAATATAGGAATCCCTACTCAAGGGCTTACAAATAGTAAATAGTTAAATACGTTAATGTGCGTTAAACTGTTTCCTGTAGTTTTTGATATCCAGGTTGCTAAAGATAAAAAATAAAAAAAAAGATGAAAACACAAAAATGGAAAGTAATCACTTGTTATCCTGTTTTTCACTTGGTTTTGGTAAAGAACACTATGAAAATATGGTTTTGACTTTATCAGTATTATTTTTGCTTTTATAATGAAAAAACAAATGAACGGAAGGTACATGGACCAAGTGGTCTGCATGTTTTTTTTTTTGTTTTTTTTTGTGTAAAAAAGCGAATGAACGAATGATACACAGATTATTTCACTTTTGCAAGTTTACCTATGAATTGATTTTAATTTGAAAAATTCCCCAGTGATTCACTAAATCAAATCGACCAACAAATGATCAGTTGAATTGCATAATCAATTTAATCACACACCTCTAACTGAATTGTTGATACAGATACACCTGTGTTTCATTTAGACGTTCTTGTTATTTGTAGATAAATAATAACTTGTATAGTAACGTTATAAATAATAACATTTTCCCCTTCCCCTAGCCATTCAAGAGCCATGACGTATGAAAACATTTGCACTTTCTCCATTTTCACTTTACAAAGCATGATTTGGTGGTCGGGAAAAAAATCATGAATGGAGATCACTTAAACTCTTGACGAAGTTGCATGGTGTAAAAAAAAATCAACATTAAAAACCATAGCTACTGTATGATTAATAGTAAAAGTAAGTGCATGTCCATACACACACAGTGTGATGAGAACTCACAGGATAGGGACTAAACAGTCGTGTGGTCGGCTTGTTAGTGAGACTAATCAGAAAAAAGGGCTTGAGGTAGATAGGGAGCATAAAGATTGGACTGTGGAGCAATGGGAAAAGGTCATGTGGTTTGATGAGTTCAGTTCAGAGTGCCCACTGTACAATCCTCTGGAGGCAGTGTTACGATCTGGGGTTGCTTCAGTTGGAGCTTCAGGTCTAGACTTCGCAGTGTTATATGGTAATAAAATGAAGTCAGTTGATGACCTGAATGTACTGAATGACCAGCGTATCACATGAGTGGAGTTTTTCTTCACTGATGGCACAAGCATATTCCATGACTCAGAGTGTGAAAGAGTGAAGCATGAGGAATTATTTTCACACATGAGCTGGACGCCACACTGTGTGCTATAATTAAAGCTAAAGGTGATTAAATGAAATGTTAGAGTGCATTTTTTTGGCTAAGCAGTGTATCTCTCTATAGTATAGATGAAAAACATTCCGAATTACCCTGCCTCTTCCATTATCGCTCTGCTTTAGACATTTCACTAAGAGCTGCACCTACAGTATATGGATTTATGGTACTCCGCTTGATCTGAGCTGTCAATACTTACCCTCTCATTTATACTGTAGCATTTTCATTTGTACCTCTTCTCTGGCCTTGACCATCATATCATCATATTAACAGCCCATGAGTCAGACATTTTCCTCCTTAATCACACTCGGTATGAGTTCTGACGTTGTGCTTCTCTTGTCCGTCAGGGTTTCTGTATCGGTGTGCATGGCCCA
This sequence comes from Clarias laeviceps, assembly GCA_030014305.1. Lineage (NCBI taxonomy): Eukaryota > Metazoa > Chordata > Actinopteri > Siluriformes > Clariidae > Clarias > Clarias laeviceps. The sequence goes on from JAQMYJ010000001.1 coordinate 24,589,746, forward strand.
GATAGAGCAGTATTTATAGAGTGCTACAGCAGCTCGCTCTTCCTGCTGTGTTGCCATATCCACTGAGGACTTTTAATAGGGTCATGATAAAGTTTGCAGAGCCAGGACTTGGTCAAGGATCTTCCCTGGGCACACACCTTGTACAGAGGTAGAATCTTACACATGCACACTTCTAGAGAGATATATGATATCTCTCCTACCTTTTGTAAAAGATAAAGCAAAGCACTATCCCTGCGCAAATATCCTGGCTTTTCCCTCCTCTGTTATGTAAGACAAAGGTTATCAGCCATACTAGCTGTGTTTTTTGTGTTTGTGTGTGTGTTATAAGGCAAAAGCATGACTTCGATATGAGTCATCTTAAACTGCGAGACATGGTGCTTTGGTATGGCATGCACGCACACTGAGTGGGTCATTGGGTTGACAGCAATGGCTGTGATACACAGTCTGGTTCTAGGGGAGAGTTTCCCATTCATCATAATGCCACCGGTCTCTCTCACACAACACATACACCCACGCGCACACACACTTAAAGCAGCAGAGGCAACCACTGGAACTTCCATTGACCTTCATGTCTCTGAAAGCTGACCTGGAGCGAACACTCCAAACTAACAGGGAGAGAGACAGAGTTAGATAGAATGAGTATCGGAAAAGAAAAGGGAAAAAACGATATATGGCATTATGGAAGGTACTGTATAGAGAAGAAGGAGCACAAGAGTGTTTTGGCTGTTTTTTATGGAATGCTGAATTTTCTCCTTGTTCTCCCGTGGGTGTAGGAAGAGAATGCGTCAGGGGTTTATCTGCTCTTAAATGACTTCCTGGAAGCGTTATGAATAAAGCAGTGAAGAAAATAATGGGTCTATTTCTGTACCTCTGTGTGTGTGTGTCATGGCAGGTACACTATCACACCACAGTTATAGCCCATTTAAAATGTGGTTGATCAGTCAGACCTTTGATCAGTCCTTTAGACTCAACCACACTTTAAATGGGCTATAATTGTAACACATCTGTAGCTTACAGGAAAAGTGGGTTATTCCACAAGACTGGGACCTTCGCTGACCACCCATGGGGTCAAAGCTCAAAGTAGGGTTTCCATGACGACCGGAACAATGCATGACGCAGTGAAAGGAGGAAGGAGGAGTAAGAGAGAGTTACTTCATGAAAGTCGTCGCAGATGCTGTCTCGGAGCTCCTTTGTGAGTCATGTGCTTCAAATCCTCTTTCCGTCTCTGGCAGTGCTTTTGTTCGCTTTCGCCCTTTTCTCTCATTGTCTTTATCTCTCCTTCACAGTGCAGGTTGGAATAATGCAGCCCGGTATGAGGTCTTTGACCTAATACTCGAGTTCATTATGTTTCCACAGCTGTTAATTACACTGCATTTAGAAGTTTAAAGTGCTTATTACTCTCGTTAAGAAATTCAGCACTTTGTTTTTATGTGTAGTCTCTATTAGCACAAGGAATATAAAAGAACCATTTGCCGTAGACATATAAGGGCTGCTTTAAGGTCCACACCTGCTTGACGAAACATGTAGTGCACCCAAGGATTTGTTTTCATCTAAGCACAATGGTGATTTGCTGATGAGTAAACAAATATTACACTTATAATCCTAACAAATGAATGTCTACCAGCTGAAACACAGCTAAACTCCTGGAAGACCAAAGTCAAGTGGGATTTTATTCCTATTTCTTCTGTATACCTTCTGTAAACATAATAATTCAATTTAGGTTCCTTCAGGACTGCAGCACAGCACCTAATGATGCAACATCACTTTATACAGCAATGCATATGAGACAAAATACACTGATTAGCCAGTACATTAACAACCACAAAACATTAACTCATTTACACTAATTATCAGTTATATTCTAGTGATGGTAAGTTTGGATAATTTTAGTGACTCAGTTCTTTGAATCTCGTTCATCAAAATTAATGAATCTTTTTAAATGAGTCATTTAGTTCATTTTGTTCTTTTGATCAGAAATAAAATAAAATGTTACATTTTCAATAAACAAACCCCCACCACCTCTATATACACACATTTTGGCTATAGTTCCAGTAATGAAAACGTTACAGTGCAGCTAAGGACATATTATAATAAACAGAATGAGCAGCTCAACTCTCATATCTTCTGGTCTGAATCGTTCGTTCTTTTGTCACATGACTCATGTTGCACCGTATGCAGTGCATTACACAGGAAACAGAATTGAACAGTTCTTTTCATGAGTCTTCTAGTCCGAGTCATTCGTTCTTTTGAATCTATTGCAGTTCATAGCGTCTATGGGAGTCACGTGACAAAAGAACGAACGATTCGGATCGAAAGACCTAAAGGTAACTACTCATTTCTGTTTCCTGTACATAACCTACAGAGGTTTTGCGATGCTCTGCGCATGCGCGCTCAGTAGAAAATGAACGAATCACTCTCCGAGACTACTCGTTCTTCTGAGTCACGTTAAAGACTCGTTTAAAAAGAACGAATCGTTCATGAACGACCCATTACTATTATATACCAGTAGACTGGTGACAAGACCATGGACACCCAAGGCTCATTCATGCCTATGCTCGCCTGTCTGGTCCATTACCAAAGAAAAGCCAAGGCAGCACAATTCGCCAAAAACAAAATATCTGGCTAAGCAGGCAAAAAGTTAAAATTTTGTCAATCCGGCCTGCAAACTGTACTCCACAACCCACACCATCCAAAGCATCCGCTGCTAACATCCCAGAGCCGGACACTACAGCACACCCCCTAACGTGTCAGGCCTATATTGACCAGAGCAGAGATGGAACCTCCACAATATTGGGCATAATGATTGGCATTGTAGTATTATGGCTGATCGGTGTATATAATAAATACTTCATGAAACTGAGAGAAGAAACCAGTGCAAACATTTTTTTCTAAACTGTAAGCTGTAGTCTACGCAAAAAATCTTTCGGAGTGTCTTTTGGATGTTTTACATCTTTTATAAAAAGGTACGTACAAAGAATCTTATCTCACTAATAAGACCTCCAATGAATAGCATGAAAAGTTCAGAAATATGAGTTCCTTCTAAAAAAAACATGTTCATGGGACCACAAAAAACACTTCTGCTACATAATTACTAATCTTTGTGAAATGATAAACAGCATTATGCATTCTATTACAGCTTACCCCAGGTATGAATAAGTGTCTTTATCATGGTTTATTGAGTCCAGATCCTTTTCGAGCCAGTCTCTACTGTTGAGTATTTTGCAATTTCTCTTCATAGTTTTTCTTTATTAGCTATTACAACAACTATAGCAAGAAGAAGAAAATCGGCAAAATAATTATACATAACAGTCCTCATATGAACATTGCACAAGGATGTACACTGATCAGCTAGAATATTAAATCTATTAGACCTAGGTTCTAAAACCACCTAGGTTTCAGGTTCCCTTGTGTCACCAAAACGGCTCTGATTTCTTGAGGCATGACTCCACTAGACATCTTCAGGTGTGCTGTGGTGTCTAGCAAAAGGTCCTTTAAGACCTGTAAGTTGCAAAGAGGGGCTTCCATGGATCGGACTTGTTGGTGCAGCACATCACATGGATGCTTGATTAGATCTGAGGAATTTGGGGCCGGATTAACAACCTTGAACTCTTTTCTTCCTAAGCCCTGTACACAGCAACCTAAGGTGCCCAGAGTGTTCTGGTACCTTGTTCTTTTGTGGTCAGTGGTAACGTTTTTCAGTAATTTGTGCTACAGTACATTGGCTTTTCCACCAGTCATAGTCATTACATTTGATTAATTCACACACATGAATTTGACTAACTTGGAAAATCTCTTAAAAAACATTTGTCATTGCGTTTCATTGACTTGGGATTCCTTGGACTAAGTTCATGCAGGTTTAAGAGCAGCACTATTATTATTAGTGAACTGTTCATGAACAGGAAAAACTGAGGCGTTTTACTGTTCCGCTTAGCATGGCTACTCTTTACTTTTAGGCTCTTTGTGAATATACCCCCTGGTTTAAGGTTCATAAAATGACAATATAGAATATAGAATATACATTTTGCATTACTGGAGAAATCCCATAATTTTAATATGACAGGTTCAAAATAGTTTAAACCGCAAGTCTTGGAGTGAGGACTGAGGGTGTTTGACGGTGTGGGAATGGTGTGTCTGTGGGACTGATGCTACGTGTGTGTGTGGGGGGGGGGGGACGTGGGTGCTTTGTCTGTCAGGGGAATAGAAAAGGGTAGCACTTGGGGAGTGGAGGGTTTTCAGGCCACTCAAGCATTCTGAATAAAGAACAAAGGACCAGTGGGAATTATATATATGTGTGTGTGTGTGTGTGTGTGTGTGTGTGTGTGTGTGTGAGTGTTTCCATCTCTCCTTTCTTTTCTGTTTCCTTGTCTGTCTATCTTTTTCCATCTCTCAGGTTCAGCTTCTGCTTTGTTCTAGAAAAGTTGTTTCTTTTGAAGCTTTGCCGGAATGTTGGAAGAGCGGGTGGCCTATTCCTAGTCGTTACCAATAAAACATATTTACACTGTACAGATCCTCTGGGGCAATGTTCTTACATTCACTACACTGTTGTCCTTTGTGGTTTCATTAGACCTTTGCATCAAGCAACTATAAAATCAATCAGTGTGTAATACCTGCCTACTCTTTTCTCTACATTGCTTATCTGCAATGAACTGCGTGAACTCAGACTCAGACTCAGAAAAATCTGATTTGATGTAGCTGCTATTGTGTTCTTCATACTGTAGTTATAACAATATCGAGCGCCTCAAAACTGTAAACATTAAAAACAGACAAATTCATTTATGTTTTTAAAGAAACCAATGTGAATAAGCAGGCTCCTCTAGATGATAAAGATGTGAGGCTTATGTCCATATTTCATGGGAACTCAAGTGGTAACACTATTTTATTTGTTCCTAATGTGTTTTCTTCTGGTCCATTTCCAAAAGTCTACAGAGAAATTTTGAATTCTTCTAAAACCCAGAGCCTGAGACATGCAACATCATAATAAAGAATATTGTATAACAGAAAGTTTTGCTTTTTAAATTTGGAAAAAAATGTTGACTGAAGAGACACTCTGCTTTGTGGTTTGTCTGTGCTTAAGGCAAATGTTTTTATTTTCCAGTAAAATGTCAGGACTGTAGTTCTCCTGCACAGACTTGCACACAGTCTTACCGACTGTCAACTGTCTGCGAGTCTTAACAGGACCCTGCGGGCTCTTACCCACCCCGAACTTAATAATGGAGCTTTGTGTTTCCTCTCTCTCTCTCTCTCTCTCTCTCTCGTTCTCTCTCTTCTCTTTCTCTCTTTCTGTATGTGTGTATATGGGAAAGAAATTTGGTATAAGGAAAGACAATCCCAAAACAACCATGCAGTTGTGCAGCTACAGTATAATGTCAACCAGATCGAAGCCAAGATTTTCTCTTTTTTTCTGGAGGACTGAAAACTGTTTTTGTCACTGGAAATAAACACATCAGCAATGCATTTCATTTGCTCTCATAAATGCTACTTTGCCTAAATTACCCAGGCTGTTTGTGTTTTAATGAAATGGAACTTTTGACCAAGGCTTCTGCTTTAGCCGTTCAGAAAACATACAACATATGTTCCATCTCCAAAGATACAACAGTCATTTATGGAATTTTAAAATCAGTCATAATATTACCACCACATTAACACTGATTAGCAATTATATACCAGTATATCTTGTGGAGTCATGCCCCCAGGTGCCAAAACGTTTGACTGGCTATACACACATATACACACACACACCACCCTTGAACGATCAGGGTTAAGGACCTTGCTGAAGGGCCCAACATCAGCAGTTTGGTAGAGGGTTGAACCAGAGACCTTCCGATCAGTAACTCAGATCTATAACACACTGACAAATTTAACATACTGGGCTGTTAGAGGGGAACTGTTAGTATTGGACCGCCAAGGCCTCAAGACCAAAGACACAATGCCACAAATGTCGAAAAAGATGATGAGCATGCACTTGGTCAAGCTGCGGACCTGCTTTGCCTTTTTTTGGTCCTAGAGATGATGGTCTCTTCCAATGTGAAGGCTGTTCTTTTTTTCAGAGTTGTACCTACAGTATACACCCAAGTTTTGTCATCGGTAATGATCCTCGACATGAAGGACAGGTCATCCACAGCATGCTGACAGAGTTCTTAGCAGACTTCGACATGATGTTCCTTCTGCTCCTAGGTCACCACCCTGAGGATGAACTTGGTACAGTAACAACATGGCACATGTTCAAATCATTGCCTGGACTGCACCATATGACAACACCGCCAGTGGCAGAAAGGTTGTGAATTGATCTTCGTGTGGTTTCAACGTTTTCGGAGGTTGAGCACGTTCCTGATCCTGATCTCTCGTCGTCTTCCTGATCTCTCGTCGTCTTCCAGTGATGTTCTTCCGCTCTTGAACCGCGCGTGCCACTCAAACGACAAATTGTAAAGTTTCCGAATCATGTCTGATGTCTCTGTGGCAGATTTCTTCAGTTTCACACAGAATTTCACGTTTGTTCTTTGTTCTAACTTGCTGTCCATGATGAAATAGCAGATGTGATAACGCATGTGGTCAGAATAGCACCAGTTGCACAGCACCTGGTGTACACAGGACAATGTCTTTTGGCACACTGACTTATGAAGGTCAGTCTCCCTGTGGCTGTGTGTGCAGCTTTGTGTTGCCATCTGTTGGCATGTTACAAAATTAGTCTCTCCTTTTTGATACTACATGGATGAAATTACATCCAGATGCATTAAACAACATTGAGCATGTGACATTTTAGATGCACCATCTTTCAAATTCTCAAAAAAGTAGGAACGTGTGCAGACAGCAGATGTTTTTCATGTTTAAAGAGGGTGCCCTTTTATAGTGACAGCTTATAGTTATACCGTTGGGTGTACCCTTGGTTTTGCATGTGAAGACAGATATTAAAATGGGATAAACAATTATGAAGACCAAGGAGCTGATTCAACCAGCGCTCTTTATACAAATTGGGTTATAAGAAAAACTATTACATCTAACTCATTTATTCCATCCTTGACTATCCTGAACCTAGTATTCTTCATGCCAGTTGCAGGTTATATCCTGGCGCATTAAAAATAGATCATAACCATCACATTATAGCATAATGCGCATTTACACAACATTACTTTTACATTTATTTATTTGACAGATATATGCGAAGCAAATTGCAAGTGCAATGAAATATAATTCAGGCATTCTGCTGTTTAAAAACCTAAGTGCTGCAATCAGCATTTAGTCAGTAATAATGCATGTCCGTGTTACTCTCCTAGCCCATGGAAAATTGTCTTTTATTATTTCCTGTGTTATCATTGCTAAATAATATGTTAACATGATTTCTGTTAAAGTATTTTTTAACTATCTAACTCATCCATTAATACTACAATACCGCTGAAGCATGTACTGTACACAATTTATGCACTGAAAATGTTTTTGTGATAATAGAGCACACAGATAATTTAATTACCTAAAATATTCGTATTAGTGCACCTTTGCAATTTTTACACTTTAACAATAAAAAGGCTTCAAGTTTTAGTCTTTCTTTTAGACATTCACTCAGAAAATTGCAGTTTATATAATACCTCTTTTGGCCAGAATGATGGCTGACTTTTCACCAAACCATTACTTTATACTTCTTGTGTTTGACAGACATACCAGATAATATAACAAGCTTGTACCTGACCAACCATCTTTTCTCTGTCACTGAAAGGTATATTCTTTCCCATGTTCACTCAAGGCATGTTGATGATAATATCCCCATTAATGTTAGTATCAGGTGTACAGGGTTTTATCTAACTTAGCAAACAAGACAAATACCTGGATCAGGAACAACATCAATAAACAATGTGAACTAGGGCAAGCGAGAGCAAGTTGGGAAAACCAGAAACAGGATCATTAAAACTAAGGGACACTTAACAGTCAACGTCTTGGCAACAACTGGTATAAGTAACACAAAGAGCACATTGTGCAGTAAGTAAATGTGCAGAGTGTCCTTAAGTACTGCGACTGAGTGACTGAGTTCAGGTAAGTGTGCAAGATCTGCAAGAGAATGGATGTGAGCTGTAGTCGCCATGCTTATGTATTATTGTACTGTACTTTAACGTTGATTATGGTGTACACATGACAAAATACCCTCTTGACTGATGATGTAGCTGAGGAACATTAGTATTTGTTCTCTAGGAGCTGTGCAAGAACGTACTATATTTGACATGATGTGCTCCTTTAAAAAGGAAGTAGAGGAACATCATTACATGGCATTCGATGGTCCATAGGAGGTATTGAAGATCGTTTTCCACTAGTTCTACCCACATGTGACCTGGTTTAATCAATACCTTGGGTTTTCTAGGCCAAATGTTCTTAAGGTCCTGATACTCAAAAAGGTATTTGTGTGACTTGGCTTCAGGGATCTCAACTGCAGTTAATGCCACTAGAAGCATAAGGCCCTGCAAACTACAGTATGACTGTATCAGTGTGTGGACCAGAGGAGGATTTCTTGCTTAGACCAGAAGACCTGTCATAAGTGTGCTATGCCAGCGTGATGGGAAAGTTCTTGATGAGAGATTGATGAGCATTAATGTTGTTCTTGGTGGATAGTGTTGTTACCCAAGTGGGATGGGTAATAGACCCCCCTCCAACTGATCCTTTGTCAATGGCTTAGTCATGCAGAGGATTGCAGAGCGGTTAGGTTGGTAGGTTCCCTTTCATTGCTGAATTTGTTGTCTGTCCCAGAATCAATCAGAGATCTAAAGGTAGAAAAACCTTCTCGGGTAGCCTTTTTGTGCAGGTACAGTATGGCAAACTTTTGGTGAGTAATAATATGGGCACTTAGCAGGTGGGAGCAAGTTGTCTGGTTTGGAGAATCTTGGGTTTAGGGCAGACTGGGCATGTTGCTACAGCTTAAGCTTATGGTTTGTTTGGTATTAGACGTTTGTGAACATTAGTTGTCTGAGTTGATGGGTTCAAGCTCTGGGATTTCTGTCACAGAATCAGCTGTGGTTTGCCCCTCTGTTCTTCAGCAAGTAGTCGAGACAGATGGAGGGGTCAATAGGGGAGTTGAGGGATGCTGGGCATCATTAGAGCATGCCAACTACGTTCTAAGCGTTCAGTACCTGTCAGCGACTATTACTAATGCAAACTCAGTGTAGTAATGCAAACAAAGGTTGCTTTGTCGGAGTGTGAGGAAGTGCTCTTCCTCTTCCTTGCCTTTTGATATAGTTGCGTTAGCTGGACATTGGTCCTAGCAATCTGTTGTTGTCGCTCTCGGGTGAAGCAGCCTAGGAAGGCCAGGACCTGTTGCTATTCTTGAGAACATGCAGCGCAAGTATTCCACCAGGCAGCAGAGACTGTGAAAGACATGTTCAAGGTAATACAGTATATGGGAAGAACTCAAATGATGTACAAACAGTAAACTGGTCATGACTTAAATCTGGGTGTTTATATACGTATATCATGTATATACAAATTCATGTGCATTAAGGCGTATTATGTTGCTTTGTGTGCTTCCCTTCTGGGCATCAGTGGGTTGTTTCTGTTCACATTTAATCGCTAAAAAGTCCCAGACTTATAATGAAAAGACTTTTTTTTTTGCAGCGACACTAATGAGATGAGTAAGAAATTAGTTCTGACAGGCCAATTATGAATAAATTATCCAAGTCATTACCCCACAGGCTTTGTTGCCATGCATCCTTGAAAAACTGGTCAGAGTTCACATGAGTGTATAAGTAAAGTCTTTGAAGCAGGAATCTAATAAGATATCAATGGAAAGCAACAGAACTAGCATTGTTAACTTTTGTAAATGTTGTAAATGTTTGTACTTTCAACACGATGGCTTAATTCTTGTAAATGTTTGACTCTGTGCTTTACAGTCCAGAATAAAAATGCTTTCATTTGCATAAGCATCATCCCAACCATGTGCTCTTGATTTTCCCTGTTCTATTGTTCCCGTTTGAAAGTGTCATTTCATTTTGGCATCCTTTTTTACCCTGCTTGTTAGGTGGTCAGTTTTCATTATTATTTTAATAGTTTTCTATTATTTTGCATAACATGCCAAGACTAATTTTAATGACATTTGCTTTTTTCCACCTCCCCTTTGACACTGTAGAAATGTGAATAATTAAGTGCAATAGAAGCTAATTACATGCCTTCATTATCCGTTGGCAAATCCATTCAGATTTATTTGGCTTTGCTATCCAAATATCCTGATATCAGACCACATCTTTTTTGTTTTTTAACTTTTACCATCTTTTAACGTCTACTAAATATGGTGATATTGTCAGTGGCTACAATTATGTTGGCCTATTTTGCATTTATTAATTAATTTATTTTTATTGCTGCATCACACGCTACCTGCCTTTACCAACATTCATAAGCTCACGTACATCTATGATTAACCATTGTCACTCAGATTTTGGCGCCCCAGTACCTGATGAGTTATGTGGCATCGCCGCAATTCGTATGTGCAGTCTGCATAAGATTTAATCTAATGAACTAATCAACCTACTAAGAAACTTTCATGCTTAGCGATTATATATATGGAAATGGTGCCATTATATTTGAAGTGCCTGTATCCCAAATTATTGTATTACAGGCAGTAATAGATTGAAGCTATGTTCTGGGACCTATTCCCTCACTGGCTTACATGGACAATATTTCTTCAATCCGATTAAAATTCTTCTTAGAGATCCTGACTTGTTTACACCGATCCAATAGGATAAGGATTACAATGTGCAAGGCATTTGATCAGAATATAATATTTTTTACATGTTCAAAGTGGTTTCATTCACTGTAAAGTGTTTAATCTGCCGAAAATATAACAGAGACAGAAAAGTTTTATTTCAATTTTGAGAACAGTGTTGCCAGATAGGGTGGCTGTCTACGTTATGCCATCCTTGGCTGAGAAATGTGTCATGGGAGGGCAATAAATGATTAGGGTTCATTTTGGTGAAACTGTTGGAACAATTTTTATCAGAGTGGGTAGGTTTTCATAAAATGCTTAGGTAGGATTTTAATTCAATTAATTAAATAGAATTAGATAACCAAGATGGACCCACATTGTACCATGGGAACCATATTTCCACTTCTGCTGTCAGTTTGGTCTGCATGATGCTATTAGTATGCTCTTAGACCAGCAATAGCTCACTTTGGAGTTTAGTGACATATAGAAATCATGACTACTATTGTGTGTTGGTTAGCCATTTTTCCATTCAGTCTAGCTATTTCATATGGTACAGACACAAAATAAGCTCCATCCATGACAGCACACATCCCTGTGGACCTGATATATAAAGTCATATCAACAAGATGTAGCACGGAGAGCGTTTACTTATTGACAAGATGTCTGCAAGCCGTCAGCATTTAATCGAAAATGCCCACCAGACGATGATTGGATGTTGAATCAAAGCTAATACTATCCAATGTGAAAAACAATACTGACATCCAAAAACCTTCCACATTTTTCCCCCCATCTTTAACCATTGACACAAAACCTTGCTCACAGATCATCCTTTATGTCGGTGGGTCCTGCTTCCCCTTGCAATATTTATACGGGCATCGAGTTAAGTGTTCTGCCCAGTGGCAACCCGGCAGCAGTGCGGCTCAAACCTCTGTCACTCCAATCAGCAAACCCAAAGCCTCAACCGCCTGAGCCACCACAGCCCTGCTTCCTGGCTTTGTGTGTGTGTAATGAAGAGGCATGATTCAAGTTAAGAAACCTTAATGTTTGAATAACTGGATGTACAGTAGACTCCAGCAACAAAGACGGAACACAAACAGTACGAGTAAACAGTAAACATCACAGTCTGGCTGGGACAGCACACAGTCCATATTCTGTTCCTGACAGCCTGCAAGAGGGAGAAAAAGCAATTAGACCATTACTTTTAGGAATTTGTCCTAAGTCACTTTAAACCACAACTTTCATCTTTTTAGCTGTATATTTTAGGGCTTTAGTCTTTGGATTTTTGGATTCTGTTATAGAGAAATAGCTAACATTTACCAAGGCTTTTCTTCATGAGCAGTTTACGTATACGGCACTGTTCACTAGGGATGCGAATCACCTGGCACCACCAATATGATATTATCACAATACTTGGGTGCCAATTCAATTTGTATTGCGATTCTGTAAGTTTCATGATTGCATAAATATCCCGATATGATATTATTATTTTTTTTGGAATTAGTTACAATTCTAAACAAACAGAATGGCTTAGAGTGTGCTACCTATAGGATTATAGAATAATTGCAAAAAATTCTCACCTCAAATGCAAATACAGTGAATGAATTTTCTATTTTTATGCAAATCCCAGGAGCGTACATTAGGTTTTTTGTTTCCATCTGAAATGGAATACTCAAATACTGAATGATTTTGTACATAATTATGCAGACAGGATAAACATATATAACAAAATTGGTACAGCATATAGTATGGTGCCTAAGACCTTTGCACAGTACTATATATATATATATATATATATATATATATATACACTACCGTTGGGGTCACTTTCTAAATCCATGATGGTTCCTGATTTTTATTTCTTTCTACATTGTAAAGGAATGCTGAAGGCGTC
>JAQMYJ010000001.1:24621451-24636493 GCA_030014305.1 Clarias laeviceps
TGAAGGTGCTCGCATTCAAGTGAAAATGAGCCGTGAAAGTGAGGCCGAAAATGAGCTTCCCCTATTTGACAGACCAGGAGCCGCCACTGGTGTTAGTTAACATAAAGTCCACTTTGTTGAGGTTACCAACTGAATCCATTTTATTTTATTTCTCTTCTATGCAAAAACTTTATTTTTTTTTAAGCTTTTCTTTCATTGATTCATTTAGTGTGGGTTCTACTTATCTATGTTTTTTCCATTCACTTATTTTTGTCCAGCTCTTGTCATTAATACCAGTGCTATTACCGTGGAGACATCCTGTCCACCGACTACTGGTCTTTGTGGTCATTTTTTTTCTCTCTATCTTCCAACTAGGATTTCCTAGTTAACAAAACTGCCACCTACATACCACTCTCATACAAGTTATTGCTTGATTATATAGTGTATCAGCAGAAAAAATAATCCACCAAATTGAATTGACCATTCATTACTCACTTAGGTCATAATCGTTAATACTGTTAAATGTATGACAAGACATAATCTCCATGGTCGTACCACTTTCCTGCAGCGGTTTAGAAACATCTCGTTGCACATTATTTATGCTCTTCACGAGTTCAGGGCAGTTTGACTTTGTTATGGTTGGGTGACTAGGCAAGCCTTAACGTAATCAGACTTTTCTGGGAGGATTTGGATGGAAATGTTCACATGTGTGGGTGAGAGAGAGCGAGAGAGAGAGATTTGTTCAACCAGCTGCATAATGCTCTGGCACATCCTGCATAAGGTACAGCAGAGCATGTCTGAGAAATAATGACGAAACACACTGTTAAAATGAAGGAATTGTATGTGGCACATGTAGCTATACAATAAAGGAGGGGGTTTGCTGTTTCTTTGTTGTTGTTGTTGTTATAAGCGACTACAAATGGTTTTATGCCTTCTTTTATGGGAAATTTCACCACAAGTCCCAGTTTGACTTAAAAATCTCTTGTATATTATTTGTTCATTCTACAGTACAGTGGTAGTTGGTAAGTGGTAACCACTTAAGTATTGCGAAATGCACTTTCCCATGGAAAATAATGTAAATGCAGATAATCGGTTCCAGCCACCCAAAAATATTACCAATATTACCAATTAGCAACACTGTAATCATATTTTTTGCATATGAAAAACAATCAAAACATTTAGAAAAGACATAAATGAAGTAAAATATGAAATAAATAGACATTGAACCACACTTAACCATAAATTATGATTTGTCTTGGCACCAGGTGCTTTAAAAATGAAACTAAAAGTGGCTACTTTTTCTTCTTGCTACCGTCCTTGATAAGACACTTTGGAACTCTAAAATGTTTGTACATACTGTACCATGAAGATATGTTAGAACCATGTATCACACTGTAGTACATGTAGTGTTGTACCATGGTAGAACTGTAGCAGCAAATAAATACCTAGGGTTCTATCCACCAATGGATCACCATAATACCTACCATGGTAACATTTCTTATGGGAGAAAACAACGGTCTGGTTGTCACAGATCTGTCAAACGAAGTGCCAGTGATACGCTGGATTAGTGGTAGCACTTTCACTTCGTACCTCCTGGTACATCCCACAGACATGCATTGTTGGTTGACTGGCTCCAAATTGCCTGTAGCCTATGAGTGTGTGTGCAGTTGTGTGTTGCATGAGGTCGGGGTCCTCAGCACAGCAGTGTTCCCCATACAGCAAGGATCTCTAATCACAATGATGTTTTGAATAAATAGAATAGTTTGAATAGTGCCAAATAAAAATTTTAGGTAACAATTCTGTCCGTTTTATTAAAGTGCAATGCGTAGGTTTTAGATATAATACATATACATGCGCTGTTTAAATATAACAGTTTTAGTGATGGAATTCCTTGATTGGCATCATGAACAAAGATTTAAAATAGCAATAAAAAACAAATGTGAGAACTGATTTTTTTTTCTCCCCCTTACATACTATATAGGAAAACAATGAGCATCACATAGTTCTGTTTACTGCCACAAGCTTGTAATAATTGGAAAGGGAGGACTTGTTTATCTGGTGGAAGAAAAAACAAACTCACTTCTTATTAATGTCTGGAACAAATAGGTCAATTCAAAATATTTGTCAGTGCAGCTGTTCAGCGCTTAAATTGAATATCGGTTCCCCTGAACACAGATTCCTCATTGCAAACAAGAGGATATTATCAGGTAAACAAGGTTGTTTTTCATGTTCAGTTAAATAGAAGTCAAGTTACTTTTCTGATGGCTTTATTCATTAACCAGCCCAGCATGATTTTTTTTATTGTTGTGGTGATGCAATTTCCCCCTGGGACTAATAAAGTCATTTGAATCTTTGAATCGTGAATGTTAATTTGGCAGTGTAATGGATGTTGGGGCAACATTGGTATTAAGTTTTTCGTAGTTAGAATTAATTTGGTGAAATGGCATCAGAACCACCAATCAGCTAATTATCAGTCTTTTCTGAATTGAATTTGGTTTGATAGAACAGAGAAAACACAAAAGTGAGTAGAGCAGGTGATAACCAGTGGACTACAGTACATGACAATGGGAGAACATTGAACAAATACCCCTAACACAATGTTGCAAAAACTACTTTAAAATAATATTAATACCAAACGGATAGCCTGAGCAGGACTCGAACTTCAGACACTGCAGTAAGGGTATTACAAGTGGCAAAAAAACTCCAGACAACAACAATTTACTCAATGGCAGCATGGTGGCTAGCGGTTAGCACTGTGACCTCGCACCTCCTTGGTCGAGGGTTTGATTCCCGCCTTGGGTCTCTGTGCGTGGAGTTTGCATTGGAAACCAGCCAAAGGGTAAAAGAAAGTGTACGTTAATGCTGTGCAAACACTATGTTTCAATACAGTGTTTTGGGAGCTTAGATGCACCTTGTGGTAATCTTTCCAAAATAAGATTAAACATGAAGTAACATTACAACACTAAGGTATGTGTTCACACTTTTGAAGCTGCTGTGTCCGTCCCAATCTCTGATTCTGAATCCTGTTGGAAACTTAAGGGACCATGGATGTGGTCGGACATTGTGCGGATGAATGATAATCGACAGAGATGATCCAAATAATGGTTAAGATGTCGTTGGTTGTATTCGCAGATGTGTGTTTGGATAAGTCATTCAATGTTATCTTAACATCATTTCATCAAAGTCATGCTAACGTTCTAAAATGTTATTCCGCCAATGAACGTCATCGCAACGTCATTATCACTATATTACAGCACTCATCCAGTAATACAGCACTCGTCTTACATAGATTTTCTTCTTTTACTATATTCCGGGTGTCTAAAGACACATTTTGTTGATGTCAACATTATTATTTTAAAATCAGAATACCTGTTTTCAGTATAGTTTCACCACCGAAGTGTCTAGTTTTATGGATGGAGGTATCAGCAGATATCCAGTAAATAAATGTAGACATGTTCAATAATAAAACAAAACTTAATATGATTTTAATGTGCAGAATTCGTTTAGCTGCAGCCCTGATGAATTCTGGACAATTACATATTCACACCACTCTAACACGCTTTATTACACTTACCAGGAAATGTTTAAGCCTTTTGTATGCTGTAATAGTTCAAAAATCACATTGAGCTGAGAAGAAATCATAATGCCTACTGTGGCTTTCATTCAATAGGACTTGATTTTGGTAAAAATTATACCGCAAGTGTTCGAGGACATTTTTGAGTCCAACATTGCAAATTATAAAGAAACTGTACAAAACTAGGGCGGCACAGTGGTGTGGTGATTAGCGCTGTAGCCTCACATGTCCAGGGTCCAGGGTTTGATTTCCAACTTGTCTCTTTGCACATGGAGTTTGCATGTTCTTCCCATGCTTGGTGGGTTTCCTCCGCATACCCTGGTTTCCCCCCAAAGTCCAAATACATGCAAAGTAGGCTCATTGGCATTTCCAGATTGCTTGTAGTGTATGAGTGAGTGCGTGCCATGTGATCAACTGACACCCCCTCCAAGGTGTATCCCGGCATGTGCCCAGAGTCCACTGGGATAAGCTCCTGGCTTAGCATAGCCCTATACAGGCAAAGCGATATAAGTATACAATGAGTGCAGGAATGTACAAAACAGCTACTCACAGTGCTATACACACACACACACACACACACACACACACATGCCCTCTCACATTACTTGGAAGTGAGAAATTAATGCAAGCTTATGATACAAATGATTTAGATTTGTTAGTTATTGTTAATTTTCTGATTGTTATCTCACTTTAGAACATTAGTGACGATATGGTCTATCTCATTACAATGATGTGGTCAGAAATAGATCAGACAAGACACTGTGGTGATTCAATTATTGGCTTATTGCTCTGTTTGCAATCGTTATTTTATTTAATGATCTCATTGACATTCTCATTGTGTTTTATCACTCGCACCACTCGCATCAAAACGTCATTTCAATACCAGCGTATTTCGATTCCTGGTTCTTAGACGTTAATGCTTGTCATGAAGAAAGGGTTTTAGAGAAGATGAACTAATGAACAAATAAAGGCTGTGACTTGTAAGAGCATGCACAAGAGCTTGATGTTTGTACTGTAGGTGCACGTGATTTGTTTTTTGATTTGTTTTGTTTTTGATGATCATAGTCAAGAGCATTTGTTGGACCGAAATTGTGTTTTGATGCCTTAATGAGATGTGGAAGTGTGTGCAGCGTGGGAACTCGCATATACTAGTTTTCTCAGATAAACTTGCTCAGGTTTTACCTGCCTGCCCACCGCGTCAAAGTTTGAGCCAAAACATTTGGGCTAAAGACCAAACTGGCAGCAGAGATAAAGTGAAAGCAGTATGAACACAAAGATTTTTGGCCCATGATGAGATATTGAGGTGTCAATGAGGTGTGAATTCTCTGATTAGAAGGTGCTGCATAATTTTCTCTAATAGCACACTCTAAAGGATGCTCCACATAATTTAAGTAATAATACAAAGGTTTGTTGTTATTAAAGCCCATATTTGTATTTATTTGTATTGTACAGAATGAATCTTTGGTGTCAATGCTCTGCAAAAGTCAGCATGATTTTTGCCATAGAGTCTTCATGACTGGTTTCTTCTTGTAACATGACAAGTTGAATTTTTTTCTTGTATTACCTTCAAAAAAGAGATCAAAGAGGCAGTACTGAGGGAATGTCTGTTTATGGCTGATGTTCTGGTTGTAAGCTACTAGTTAAAATTTTGCACACACCTGCTAAATTAATGGTCTTCCCTGGTTTGAATTTCTTTCTACGTTATAAAATAAGGCTAAAGGTATCCAAAATATGCAATAATCTCCTTTGAACAGTTGATATTGAGATGCGTCTGCTACTTATGATCTGTAAAGCCTTGAAAGCAGCTCTAATCTGAGGTGCTGTTTGTTAATTGGTAAATTTTGAGGCTGGTGACTCTAAATGAGCTTCTCTTCTGCAGCAGAGGTAAGTCTTGGTCTTGCTTTCCTGGGATGGTCTTCATGAGAGCCAGTTTCATCATGGTGGTTGATGGATTTTGCAAATGCATTTGACAATACCGTTCCTACAAGAACTACTTCAGAACAACTGACTGTCATGTCTTAAAACAACTACTGTCTGTTATCGCTGTTTTTGATACTTAATTACCTAATTTCATATGTATTATTTCATAGTTTTTAAAAAATCCAGTGGTTAACACTGTCTCATTGCACCTCCAGGGTCTGGGTTTGATTCCCGCCTCGTGTCTGTGTGCATGGAGTTTGCATGTTCTCCATGTGCTTGGTGGGTTTCCTCCTGATAGTCTGGTTTCCTCCCACAGGCCAAGACATGCTGATTAGACTAATTCCCAAATTGCCCGTAGTGTGTGAGTGTGTGTGTGTGTGTGTGTGTGTATGCCTTGCAAGGGATTGGTACCCTGTCTAGGATGTACCCCGCCTCATGTATACCCATGTATACAGGATAAAGCGCTATAGACGTTGAATAGGTGAGTGAGTTTGGGTGTTCTAGAATGGATTAATTTGGATTGGATAAAAAAAAATTATCCAAATTTATCTCCAAACTTTTGACTGGTACTGTAAGTGACAACAGGAACGATCTTGGATGTTTCTCAACACTAAATGTAATTATTTTTAAAAAAATCATGACATGTCTATTTCTAAATAAATAAAAATGTAATCATCCTTAAATTGCTGTGACATAAGAGAAATATAAGACTTGATTATATGCTTTTAAAAACATTTTAAAGTAATTTGGGGTTGATATGGCTTTTGGCAATACATGAGTATGCTAACTAATTATACTATATTATGACAGACTAATGTAATCTGAAAACACATTTTTGCACAAATTTTACTTATCTTTAATGTGGCCAAGAAAGTGTCTCAGTTTCAACTTATTTTAAATTGATATATTAGGCGGCAGAAGCTTTGCCGTGCCTCCGTGTGTAGTACCCTTCCCCATTCTGTAACTTTAATAGTATTGTCTGGCCTGAGCTTATCGAAACCCTGTACCTACTTCAAAGAACGCTAGCGCAGCCAGTCAGAGCTGAGGGAATTATTTTGTATGTTTGTGCTGAATAGCTGATAAGTTTGTTCTCATTTCACAAAGCAAACTACAATATGAGACCAGTCCATGGCGAAACATTAAAAAGCATGCAACAGCCTGTACTGTGTACTTCTGATGAGGCAAATCTGTATTTAATGATAAGACTTCTTCAAATATTGTAGAAGCCCCAATAACTCAAGTAAACTCAGTAAACTACTTTTATTATTTAGTATTACAGGTTTTCTATGTTTTTTTTTGTGTGATTTTGAATTAGGGCTGGGCAACCAATCGAAAATTAATTGAAACGGACTTCCAGTATGTATAATTTACATAATATTGCCCTTGTCAATCATTTGACACTTTTTTTTTGTTCTGTTAATATTTTCCTCACTGTGTGTTCATGTACTGTACCCTTAAAACATACCACCACATGTATACTCGCATGACTTTGCCCCTGCAAATAATCAGTTATTAACTGTAGTCATGCCCTGCGATGGATTGGCATCCTGTCCAGGGTGTCCCCCGCTTTGTGCCCTAAGTCTTCTGGGATAGGCTCCAGGCCCCTGTCATCATAAAAGGATAAAGCAGTATAGACGATGAGTTAGCACTGTTTTTATATAATATTATATTTGCCATTGTAAAATTTGCATTAATATTTCTATTTCTATTAATATTTGCAATGTTCTTACAGTAAGTTAAAAAAACAAAGTGAGCTTGATATTTAAAGATGTTCTCTAATACATTACAGACTAGCAGTCTAACACAGAGTGTACAACATGGAGTTAAACAGATGAGAAACACATTGTAAGCTCGCTGCACAGCCTTAAAAACTCGTTAACATTAAGTTTAGTCATTAACATTGATTATCATTTAGAAATCAGACAGGTTCAGTGGCACCCTAGGTTCACCCATGCCCATAAGGACCAAACGCCAACCCATTTGGGCAAATCCCACAGAAAAGCCAATGCAATACACATCTCTGAAAAAACTCGACTGGCCACGATAGAAAGCCACCAGAACACTTAGTGCATCACAGCTCACTACGCACGGGGCCCAGCAGGCAAAGAGCCCAAGGCCACCAACATGGCCTCCAAACTCCCCAGATCCCAAACCAATCAATCACCCATTTGGTGCGCCGGACAAACGAGGGATATCTGTGGAGGCCTCACTCCTGCAACCCACAGCACTCAAAGGATCCTGGTGGTCTTTCGGAGCCACACCCTGAGGTGCCAGAGCTGCCCCATGGCACAATGTTAATGTTAAAGTCATGGCTGATTGATGTATACAATGGGTGAAATGTCCAGTTTCAGACTTTAGTATGAATTCTATATGAAACAAAAACCAAATCTCCAGAGGGTGGAACTGGATGCATTTCAACACTTTCTGTGAATCTAACCCTTAACCCTAGCCCACACCATTGTGCACAGAAGGAAAACAAAACAATTTAACACATTTATCCAGTCTGAAACACATTTGGGAAAAAAAAAAACCTGAGTTAGTCTGGAGGAGGAGCTGGATCATTCATTTTGTTCAGCCACTTGTGGAACGTGGATAATGCCAACAGTGTGCATTAGGGTATTTTATTTGAGTCATACATTCGTTATTAGATAGAAATCTTTTATTTCTTTAAAAAACTAATTTCACTGGTTGACTGTAAGATACAGTAACTGAGATGATCATTGCTGGAATATACGGATACAAAAAAAAAACAAATAACGTTATAAGCAGGAATGAGTTGTGTTTATTTACTGCATTTCTCTTCTACCCTTATTCACTCATGAATAGATAAGAGCTTCTCCTAAGCATAAACATAAATGTAAATGCACTTGAGTGTATGTGATATTTACATTTATAGCGTTTGGACTGACTCACAGTAATGCTTTGTACTCTGCATTTACCCAAATCCTCATGTAAGTACAAATACTGTAGATCAGGGTTTAAGAATACCATCAGATTATCAGATGTTCATTCTGGAGCTTATCGTGCTTAAAAGTATGTCTTCACTTTGAAGACAGTGAGCGATTCGTTGGAATTTCATTTTTCCTTCTGGATGCCTGTGCAAAGAAATGGATATCTGCCTTTGTATCACTGTGTATGAAATGAAGTTAAATGTAAGCTACGCTTTTAATTATGAATGGCTGTGTGCTGTGAAAACTCCCTTAATAGCTTCTGGGTCTTCTTTGTCTGTTTTAATTACTGCGAGGCTCAGCCTGGTGTCTGTAATAAACACCAACAATTAGAGTGAAGTATATTTCATATCTTTATATTGTCCTTCCTTGTTCAGTTCTTCCATGCTCTGAGAAAAGAATGTTGGTTGCACAAGTATATACAGTATTGCAGTCATTCAATTGAGGCAGTAATTCTTTCCTCCATTTGGATCACAGTGGAATAGAAGTTCTTGCTATACTTTGAATAACTACAATTCAAAGTATAGCAAGAACTTCTATTCGCTGAAAACAATTTCATGTCCTTTTCTGTAACTTTTTAAAATTCTAATCTTTCAATGATCTTAATTGTCATTCAGATGAAACTTGGCCAATTTAGACTGTACATGAAAAGACATAAACCTGAAAAAAAGTGTATTATTCTAAAATGCTAAATTGGTAGGATATTTCATTAACATGGTTACGGACACTACTACATAGCATATAGACCCTGGAGCAAAATCAGCAACTGACATAGAGACAAGGACAGGACTAGGGCCCATGGCTGATCCAGTATTTACTCAAGGAACGGCTGAGAAGTAAACAAGCCCAGGGGCTGAATGTGACCTTGTGGGAAGCTGAAGCATCACGAATGACACTAAAACGTTTAAAACTGATACAGGAAAATTCTCAGAGGATAAGCAAGATGCTGGAGGGGACTCAAAGGTGATGCATTACAATGTGTATAAGCCTTACGTAAAGTAAAACTCTGTGCTACTGTACATATGAACTGGAGAAAAAAATTGATACGCTTCCTTTTATAAGAGGAAACACAGACAGCCCTGGCCTGACATTTGGGAAATGAAAGGACATGGAGCTGACACTTGCGATTTAAAAAATGGCCTGAGATTTAGTCAGGGAGAGATTTAAGTTTAAGAGTAACTCATGGATGTTCTCTGGGTCTGATTTAGGATAACTCCCAGAGCTTGAAAGAGATTCGGCAAAGGTCAGGGCTGGTAATTGTCTGAGGATTTACAAAGACGAAGTCTTGGAAATAAAATCCGACAGAGGAAAATTCTTGGGAACAATGCCAGGAAAAGCTCCTGGGTCGGGGAGGTTGATAAAGACAACAGATCAGATACAGACTCAGACATGGAGCCAGAAACAGTTTATCAGTGTTAATTCCCATGGCTGTAGAGGAGGGGTAGACTTTTTTTTTTTTAGGGGGGGGGGTGGGGTTCAGCTCCTGCTCATTTGGACCGGTATGAGAAACACAACAGCTCTTAAAGTGGTCTGAATCAGCCGTTGAAAAAAAGTAATGTGGTTTGAATTTAGTTATATAAAGGGACTCAGACGACCTATTGGAAAGGAACAGGCAAACGAGAACTACAGGAAGGCTGCAGTCAGAGAGTGCAGGCGAGAGAAAGTAATCACTGGAGCAGTGTAGGAGTCAGAGAACGTCTTATATATCATATACAACACTGCAAAAAATACATCTTAGCAAGTAGAAATATCTTTAGTCAGAGTTACCTCTTTCTAATTATAATAAATTAAAAAGAAGCAACAAACAAAATATAGGATACATATACCTTTTTTTTTTTTTGCGGGGGGGGGGATTTTCTCCCTAATTTAGTCATAGTTGAACCTGGCTGGAAATCGAACCCAGGCCCTTGAGGTGCAAGGTGACAGTGCTAAACACTAAGCCACCATGCCGCCACATTCAATTAGAATCGACTTATTTTCACTTACTAACATGTTGTTTGCTGCAGTAGATGAACTACAAAAAATAAAGGTTAGCAAGTACAAATATTTTCAAATATACAGTAGTAAAACTGATCTACAGTAGTATCTTCTGTTGCAAGATGACCATAAGTACATACAAAAATATTTAAGTTATTTCTATATTTAATTTTTTCTATTAATTTCAAGCTAGAAATAGTATTTCTCTATTGGCCGATCATTTTTTATTTAAATGGTAAATATTAATTCTTAGAAAGAAGCAAAATTATATCTTAATCGAATAAGAATATGGACAGTTTAAATGAGTTCAAATACCTCAAAATTTGTTGAATGCTCTTTAGGTTTGTCTATTATAATTATAACATGGGAAATACTAGATAATTTTGACTATATTAAAGATATTAAAACTTGCCTACATGTAGGTTATGGCAGTGTGTACACAGTTGCATGAAGAATTTTGACATATTTGATCAAATTGTTTGTTTAGAAGTTAGAAATATTACTGCGAGATGCCTCTTGGATCCCAAATGACTGTACTGTAATATGGTGTTTGCACAGCATCCCGACTACATCACGTCTGGTTTCACAGAACAGATGTCAGACACCAAGAGAGTTTTCCAGACAGGTTTGAGTCCTGCTCAGACTATTGATTTGGTATTAATATTGTTTTGAGGTTATTTTTGCAATGTTGTCTTAAGGGCAGGGCTGCACGGTGGTGTAGTGGTTAGCACTGTGGCCTTGCACCTCCAGGGTCCGGGTTCGATTCCCAGCTAGGCTCGGTTCCTGTCTCTGTGTGCATGGAGTTTACATGTACTCCCCGTGCTTGGTGGGTTTCTTACGGGTACTCTGGTTTCCTCCCACAGTCCAAAGATATGCAGGTTAGGCTAATAAGTAGTGTGTGAATGAGTGTGTGTATGTGTGTCCCCTGCGATGGATTGGCACCCTGTCCAGGGTGTACCCTGTCTCATGCCCTAAGCCTCCTGGGATAGAGAGTGTCTTAAGGGCATTCGTTCACCGTTATTCCGACGTTATTCCGACGTTATTCCAACATCTAACTTTCAAAAGTAACCAAATACTAAGAGTTTCCCAATATCCCTAACATTGCCAAATTAAAATCTCCATGATGTTTCGACAACCAAAAATTCCTGTCGGGTATAAACTGAATACAAGGGCATTGAACGTTACTTAATTAGAACTGACATAGTTACATGCAAAGACGGTTTCCTTCTTTAGTGTACGGATTGTTCTGGGCTGATTCTGATAGCTTACTGACTGACTACAGATGGCCCACGAAGTAAAAATGTCATGTGGTGTTAGGTCTGATTCTAATCGATTTTCTATTGTTTATTCCGAAACCATCTTGGCTCTCGAACAAAAAGAAAAACATCAAATATTATTTAAGGAAACACTTCTATGTATCCAGACCTTTGGACCACCCTGTATAGACCTAAAATGCTTTATTTATGAAAGGAAAGTGCAGTACAGTCCTTGATGTTGTTAAGTATTGAAGATTATTGATCGTTTCCAGTGGGGGTTGTGAAACTAATTATACTGCTGAAGTTACATTGATTTCACAACACTATTATGAAAAGTACTATTGTACACACATTGTCTTCAGGAATATGCCATGTTTTTACACATGATGGTTATTGGGTTTGTGAAGTAAGGAATTTAAAAATCAATCGCACTTCAGTTCATGAGAAATGGAGAAGGAGAGAAGATGAGGCAAAAAGAGAGAAGTGTTCAGGTCTGACAGCTTGACACATTGCAGCCTGACACATTTGTCTATTTATTTCCTTGACACACACACACACACACACACACACACACACACATGCATATGTGCTAGGGATGTGTCTAAATGCTAATGCATTATTCAGGAAGAGCAGCTCCAAATACAGATAAATATAGCCAACATTCTACTTTATAGTGGGTGTTTTTTTTTTCCAAAAGAAAGCTCGCCAGAATGACATTTGCTTGATTTCACTTTCATGCATGCATGAGTGAGAAGGCAGATATGAAGCTTGCTGGATAATGACGAACCTGAGCAATGCAAATATAGCATCCATGGTCACTGGATTTGAATTACAGTTTGTTTAAATTTGGGGGAAATTGAAATAACCAAATTTGTTAGAAAATATTGCAAAACTAAAGCAGTACCTCTCTGAGGATTAACAGAAAGACAGATTTTGAACTCGAGTGATGTAGCTGAGGTTGAGGACGTGTCGAGTTATACGCTACGCTGACAGGACTGGGACTTCTACTTTTTGTTTAAAGTGTTAGAACAAGGGGCCCAGGTCGCCCTGCTGATTTAGGCCATGGCCACTTCAAATTCATTCTGAATAGAAAGACAGATACGGATATTTGGAGAAGTAAATAGATTTAGATAAAGACCGTTTCATTGCGTTACACTCCTAATGTGCACATACTCTTTCAATTTAGCTTTGGTTATTATGGAAATGTGTCGTTAATGTCAACAGCATCACAGTTGTTTCTATGTTGTGCTTACATTATTAGCCTTATTAGCTGTGTAAGGGTTTTCCCAGCATGACTCATTGTGTTTACCGGCGGAATTAGTTAATAAAACCACAAAGCCAAAGAAGACAAAAAGGCGGCATAGAACAAGAGAATTACCAAATCAAAAGAAGAGAGAAAGAGGCTTACTTTCATATGAAAGGAGAAAAGAGTGAGACACTGTGTGGAAGGAAATGAGAGGGAAGCAATAAATCCTTTCCCGCTGTGGGGCCTTTCACAGCATGGCATCTGAAAACTGCGATTGTTGTTGCACTTCAATTGGAGTCAGTGACAGTCACCTCTGCAAGTCCTATTTCACCTTCAGCTTCGCTTTTAAAGTAATAGGCTTTGGAAGAAGCCTTTGGCACCGGGGCCATTTGCTCACATTCTTAGTCATCCTAGACTTTAAAAGAGTAACTGGGAAAGAAAAGAAAAAAACTCTGGAAATGAGTAGCAGGAGTCTTTTCTGGGCTTTGAATCAATGAATGAATGTACGAATGAATAGAGGAACAAGTGAAGCAAATATAATTAGATATAGAATAGACTTTTAGGGAAAGTTTCTTTTTTTCCTGAATTCAAAACATGTAATTAACGTGCAGAATACCGCATGACTGGTCATTATGAACTTTTATGAATTGAATGTATTCTTGGATATCACACATTGTAGAGAGCTACACTAGATAACCTTTTGTAAATCGCTAGTTTTGATGAGCAAAAAAATGTAAAGTGGTAGACTGACCTTTTCCAAGAACATCTCACCATTATTTCAGTCTCATTTATTGTATCCTGTACTACTTTTTTTTTTATATGTGGTACATATGTGGTACATTATTTTATTTAGGAAGGAAAAGACTTGAAAAGCAACATGACTGGAAGCAGATGTAGAACTGTTCTCCTGTTCAATTAGACCATAGCACCTCATTTACAGAGTGTGCAATTGTTCTGCTGGTACCGATTTCAGATTTTTAAAGTCTGACCATTTTGCCCATTAATGAATTTTCAAGGGGGGCAATGCACACACTATGGGCAATTTGGGAATGCCAGTGTCTTTGGATTGTGGGAGCAAACTGGAGTACCTGGAGGAAACCCACCAAGCATGTGGGGAACATGCAAACTCCATGCACACGGACCCAAATGGGGAATCGAACACGGACCCAGGAGATGCAGGGCAACAGTGCTAACCACTAAGCCTGATCAGAGCTTCTTTGTACAAATAAAAGCTCTTTGAACTTATTCTCATTCACCAATAGGGCACAGAAATAAAGTGTAGACACACATGATTGATGTGAGAGAGCACCCACGGCCAATCTGCTCTAGACTCCCCATGACAGATGGTTATAGTGGGATTCAAACCTGCAATCTCTGAATTTGTACATGATCGACAGGGAATCGTTATATCTGAGGCTGATCACTGGTCATAGCTAATGATGCTTAAAACTGGTACTAAAAACTAGTAGTAAGTGCTATATATATATATACCTTTTGCAGTCACATGACTAGCATGATGTCAATCTGAAGAGCACGAAGTGGAGACAGTGAGTGGAGTCTTTCCTGCTCCGGAGCTGTAAAGGCGGAGGACAGAGGCTTCGAGAACTGGGTGCACAGTCGAGAATGGAACCTTCGAAAGATGGTTTGGTGAGGATGCGGAACAGCTTTGACCAGCCCAGGGGCAAAGACACGACAAGACGAAATAGCGGCTACGTACGTTCTGAGAATACTAGGGCATGAGCCCAAGGTCAATTTTCTTGTAGGAATTCCAGCACTGAATCAATTTGGCAGTGGACTGGTTCTACATCTTTTGCTGTGCACAAATTTTTAATACATTCCATTTGAGGGCATAAGTTCTTCTAGACAACTGACTACTTTGGGGTGGGGTTTCCAAACCCTGTGTGTCACAGCTTGCCTGGACAGCAAGTTCTGTTCCCATATTCATGTGCCCTGGAATGTAAATCGTCTAGATGGACAGGAACTTGTCCTGTGCCCCCAAGCAGAATCTGGTGCGCTAGCTTAGCGGCGCGAGCACAGTCTGACCAGGCGATTGCTTACGAGACTTCCGTAGTGTTGTCCACCCGCACTAGGACATGGTAGCCTCTCAACTGCTGGAGGGAGTATTTCAGGGCCAGAAATAGA
>JAQMYJ010000001.1:24642948-24659766 GCA_030014305.1 Clarias laeviceps
GCGCCCAATAGAAAATGAACGAATCACTCTCCAAGACTACTCGTTCATCTGAGTCATGTTAAAGATTCGTTCAAAAAAAAAACGAATCATTCATGAACGACCCATCACTAGTGCAAACTGCATGCACACAGACTGGAGGCTGGATGTTACTTAAGTCTGTGTAACATCTAGCGAAAGATTAGACAACATTTACAAAATGTGTTAGTGTTTTAGAACAGTGACTAAACTGATACGGTATATACAGTAGACAGTACAGCGAAGCATGAAACATATATCTCTAGCTCTAGCATAACACTAAGTAACTTCACATTTAAAGATTTCATGATAGCATCTTTATGTGCAAGAGAAATCCTCAGGCAAGACTTTGTGCCTTTTTGTCAAGGGAACAACCACAATATGCTTCATCAGGATTAAAGAGTCCCAAGGATTCAAGCATTAACTTATTTCCCATAGCTTACATTCATGAATTTTGTATTCATCCATTCAACAGCATGCTAGATTTGTTTTCGGTTCTCCTTGACGTGATGAAAATGAAGATGTTTTCCTTTGTTTTCTCTTTTCAGGAGGTTCCTATTCCATGCTTCAGAGCCCGGCACAAGATGACGACATCTCAGTGGAAGTACTCAGGAAGAGGCGGTGGCTGTCTGAGCCGAGAATGACCAGCAACAAAGCCAGTCAGGATACTTCAGAGGCGGAGTCGCAGGATTTACCTGGTCCACTGACAGATGCTGAAGCAGATAACAGCTCCCAGATAGCAGTAAGATTTTATTTCAGTTATTTATTTCGAAGCTTCTTTATGGTTTGTTGAGAAATTGAAAAAGTACCTTAGCACAACATACAGTAGTTGCAATAAAACAGGGCTTCTCGATATCTTTTTGCGGTGAGGGACCCTTTTAAATTGTTAAATACATTTCATAATCTCAGTGCAGACTGAGCTGTAGAACCTTCCACCAACAGAACACTTTCGGTCCAAGGTGTTGGCATTGTTTATAGGCTACTCGTGTTTCGGTTATTGGGGTTTGGATTAAACCCATTTGATTCAAGGGTCCAGTCAAACCGGCCAATAACTATAAAAACTTAATAATAAATGTAATAACTTTTCATAATGATGAATGGTGCTTTCCACCAGTGTAACAAAACATAACAAAATGCTTCATATATCTCAAGAGTCCCTGCAACATTAGCATGTACTCTTCTAATAATACAATATTTTATTACCCATCCTTTATTGCACTGATTCTCATAGTGGACCAGTGCAATAAAGGATTGTAAAAAAAACAGGTAGATAGTAATATGATGGCGCTTATAGCAGAGAATCATTGGCTTTGTTCAAGAGAACACAGCAACAGACAACTACTGTACGTAGTATTTCATGTACACTGCTTATATTAATCATCAAATACATTGAATGTTCTTTTTCTTTATTTATTTTTAATATTATTAGTATAATGACATGGTTTGTTATTAGCTGGGAGACGAATCAGTCACAAAGGAAAGCAAACTACAAACCTGCTAAAAAGCTACATGATGGATTGTTTGGCCTGAGGTCATCCAACTACTTAGCAATTAAGTCATGATCAAATTATTGCAGATTTTTAGTGCATTTTGTGCATGGTGATCTATATAAATAAAAGAAAGGTTTTGTCTGAACATTGGTCAGAACCCGTTCCACACATTGACGGACCCGAAACCAGTCTCTGTAAAATGTTTGTCTGTATGTCTGTATGTCTGTCCAGCCAGATTTTGTAACAGCATTATGCAAAACTGGCTTGACCGAATTTACTGAAACTTTGGCAGTACTTAGGTATTTGGCTGAAGTTAAACCTGCACCATAAATGAAATCAAAATGTTAAATAGAGATGAAGTTATGAGCAGTTATGCGCCAGATTATGTTACAACATCACGCAAAATTAGCTGAACAGAATTTGATGAAACTTTGGCAGTACTTAGAGATCTGCTTGAAGTTTAACCTGCACTAAAAGTAAAATCAAAATGTTGAGTAAAAGTAAAATGTTATATACAATTATGTATCTTAATAATCTACTTTAAACTAAGATACTAATAAGATACTTTTTTAATAGATATTAATTAGATTGACACAGTTGTAAAGTGTTCGCCCTATCATACAGAGATCGCGAGTTCGATTCCCGGGTGATGGGTGAGGTCTCGAGAGAGCTGATAGGCCGAGCTCTCTCAGAGGGGAGGGATGAGAGGAACTTAGTGGTCTCACATTAATCACGGCTCTACAGCCAATCAGGGGGGTCTGTGAGCTCGCGCAAGCGGAAGGAGCGGATAGCGGATACCGAGTGTGTTACGCCGCCCCCAACGGTGCGTTAGTGAGCAGTTCGAAAAGATGCAGTTGTCTGGCGTCACGTGGTTCAAAGGAAACATGTGATAGTCTTCGGCCCTCCCAACTGGGTGGTAGTAGTAGCCTTAATGTGAGAGCCCCCTAGTGACGGGGAGGAATTGGACACCACTAAATTAGGGAGAAAATTGGGTAAAGTCCAAAAAGATAAAAGCTAAACTAAACATTTTTACTGGGATTAATTAACATTTTCACCACACTCTGCAGTGGTATAAGTAAAATTTATCGCACTGGAGACAAAACACACTCCTTGATCACTGCATAGGGTGTGCATTTGGCTGATGATGAAAGAAGTGCAACTTAGCGTAAACAAGGCACAAGA
Source organism: Clarias laeviceps (assembly GCA_030014305.1). Classification (NCBI taxonomy): domain Eukaryota; kingdom Metazoa; phylum Chordata; class Actinopteri; order Siluriformes; family Clariidae; genus Clarias; species Clarias laeviceps. Next base: position 24,645,636 of record JAQMYJ010000001.1, read on the forward strand.
TATTCAACCTTAGAACATTTTATTTCTTTGTATTAATAAGTTAGGCAGAGAGTTCTGCCATATCCTAAGCCATGATGATCATCACGGCATTTTACGTACACACAATTATTTATACAAAGCAGACGCACTGACTAATAAAATGATTTCATAAAGCAGGTTTATTCTACAGAAATACTTAGTTTAATACTTAGTTTATTACCTAATTATTAGCTAATCCGGATATGTAGGATTTCCCTGTGGGATCTTTGTCCAGGATTTATTCTCTGAATGGAAAAAAATGCTCTAAATACAGGATTTTTAAGAGAATTTATGAAACAGCTGGCACACTGTGAACAAAATGCTCAAAACCTGGCATCACTGGCTGCACATTTTCAATTTGAGGATGATGTAGGGCTTTAGAACTGATGGACAAATGGAGCAGCAGAGCCAGATGGAACAGTAGACTGACAGAGACCGGCTATAGAAAGATTAGGGAAAATGGAGCTTGATAAGAAAAGAGCTATAAAGCAGTTTAATCTGATTTAATGAGTCTGTTCCATCAGGATAGATGGGAGAGAGCCTCCGCACCTAAAGCAATTTGCGCTGCTGCATTATGGCCCTTTTTAATGCTTCTGTTTTAATGTTTCTGTTTCATTTGTATGTGTGCATGTGATTTAGCACAGAAAGCGCTCATTATCTCACGTTATTATAAATATGACTTTGACTTTGAAAAAGCTGTTGCTTTCCATCCATCCATGCTTATTATTAAACCTCGTGTGGTCAGAGGTGTGTTTGTGAATGTTTGAATGTTTACCTAGGTAGAAAGAGTTTTCTAGCTCAACGGAGGATAAATCAGACAGGCTTTACTGTGTGTGTGTGTGTGTTTGTGTGTGTGTGTGTGTGTATGGATGGATCACAGACGGAATGTGAAGGTGGGAAAGGATTGGGTAAAACTGCATGTGTGTGTGTGTGGGTGGGGGGGGGGGGGTTGGTTTTGTGCACACACACCGTTGAATCCATGTACAGTATTTCTGATTTATTCTTCCTTATAATAAGGACCTTAGAGTATCTTTGGATCGTGTGCTTCAGTACACACACATTTGTACGTTTTAAAAATGAAAGTTTTTCCAAGCATAAACCAGGCAGGCTGCTAAATTCACCAGGTCTGTCATCACCGCTCAAATATTTCCAATCCTATACAGTACTGTTCAAAATATAATAGTATAAAATATTGTCATCATATGACTGAGTGTAGAGAAATTAGATTTGAGTCTTCTGTTGTTATTCAAATAGTGAAATGATAAAACTATTCAAATAATTGTATGAAATGTGGGTTATATTATAGTGTAGGTTATCAAAGCAAAGAATATTTTTGTGGTGTTACAGTCAGGATCATTGTGCTCGCTAGCAGGTGTACGCGGGTGTGCTGTTGAATTATGCCATTGAGTTACTCTGATAAAAAAAAAATTATAACTAAAATATATATGAACAGTTTAACAGCAAAACATGATTTTTGGACTTTAATTGTTCTCGTCCACACGACGTTGTCTATAACAATGTTTAGTTAGAAAAATTTTAGAAGTTTTTAGAACACATCATGGCTGTATTTTGGATCAAAAGCCGACACATTTGAACAAGCCAATCACATCACTTCCTTCTGTCACATGATCAGTAAAATCGAACTACGAGCTGCGCAACACGGCTGTTGAACTAAATGGATTTTTGAAGAATGTTGAAACCAAAAAAAAAGGACTTTACACTGTTACTGTCACTGTAGTAATGAAGTGCAAGTATGTTTCACTTAATGTCCGTGATACGTTCTGTTAAATAATAAATTGTGAATTTTGGATTTGCATTTTATTATATACTTGTTATATACTTGACAAAGCTATAATCACTGTGGCAAAGTTAGTTTGTAGTCCAGACGTCTATTTTTTTCTTTTTTTCCCATCTTGCTGCTATCAGTAACCCTGGTTTGGGGCATTTGAGAGTCATGATGCACTTATGCAATATATACAATTTAAATTAAGCAGATTTATAATGTTACAGAACTCTGAAGACAAGCAAACTGGATACAAGAAACATGAGATACTGTATATGTTCTGTCGGCTCGTGGCGTCTGCTTTAGGTTTTCTGACCTGTGTTTAGACCTTATTGGACCACAGGCATCTGTGAAGTTGGTGGATGGAAAATGGACATTAAATGGGACATACCTATACTATGATAAGGTGCTGTCGTTAAATGAGACTTCAACATTCTGTGTAATTACGAAGGTTTTCTGTGTAACAACACAATAACATTTGCAGCCACTACTTGCTGTCTGAATCACTACAAAATCACAGTCAAAGCATGAGAATTCATTTTATTTTATTAAAAGCCAAAATATTATTCATACTAAATTGCTTACTTAAATAACCACAAACACAACTGCAGGCTGATTCACCCACCGCCACAAAACTGTGGGAGATGGAGTTATAGCATTTTGGGGAAAAAAAAAAAATCTAACTGAAAATTCACACCAGAATAATTTTGACACGAAAATATGCAAATGAAAATTCTCTATTAGTTTGCAATACTTATTAACTAACTGCAACAATTGAGTTATTCATATAAGAACACCCTTTAAATAATAGTTATTTCTCACCCTAAGCAAAGGGATTGTTATTGTTAAGTCTAGTGGTTGATTGTTCATGCTTCAAAAAAAATTTTTCCTTCCTTGTTCAGAATATCTAATGAACGTTTATGATATTTAAACCAAAAGTCTGGTTGTCTGTAGATTGCTGTAGGTTGATCTTTTTACAAGTACGTTTTATGAAATAGCACATAAGTAAACGTTGTGCATTAACAGATTTTTTGTTCTTGAGATTCAGATGAAGTGATGGCATCTGCTTAAATCAAACTACTTGGGGTCGAATAAAACGACTTGTTTGATTTAACCCCTAATTTTTTTATATTTAGTTTCCAAAAAAAAAAACCAGACTTTCTTGTATGTTTCAACGTAGTCTTCCAATGCAGGCAAAGCATACCTTAATAGGAAAAAAACAAACACTGGAACAATATCAGACACGGATTGTCCTCCCTAAAACCCCGCTCACAATATATATCTGTTAACATTATCAATGCAGTGTGGGATCATCTTGACAGAGCACCGAACAAAAGACGATCAACGTCCAAAGAGGAGCTTTGCAATGTCCTTCAAGAAGCCTGGAGAGCTGAAAATGATTCCTCAAACCTACTTAAAGAAATGAAAAAAAGTTTGCCTAAGAGAGTTCTGGTGGTCATACTGAATAATGGGTAATACAAACTTTGTGTTATACATTATACTTTATTAACTTATATGTTTGCTCTAACTGTACCTAGTGTCTCATTTTTCTAGAAAACGATAAAGAAATGAGGAGGGGAATTGACTCAAGACTTTTGCACAGACGGTACCTTGCTTAATGGCCCAAAAGTGGCTCAACTGGATAGTGGAAGGGTTTGAACCTGACCATTAAATCGGTAGTCCAAGGCCTTAACCACTGAGCTACCCCTTTTTATTGCCATTTCAGTGAAACAAAACTACATTAAACTGTCATTGTAGTTCCATGCAGCAACAGCAGCGAATTTGCTTTGCTACTTAATATCTCTGGTCTGTGTGGTCTCATGGCTGATCAACCTTGCTGCTTATGCAAATATAATTTCAGTATAACATTTTTCTTTTAAAAATGTCTCTTTCAGTTAGAGCCACAACTCCATGTGCTGTGCACAGGGCAATATATTTCTGCTGAGGTTTATTTGAATTGTGCCTGTTTGTTAGCGCTCAAAATCATATGGACAGTTTATTGAAATGCAGCTTCATTTGTGTTTGTAATATACTGTATGCATTGTGCATGATGTGGAAGAAAATGCTGCTTTTATAGATTGTCCTAAATTACTTTTGGTCTCAATCTAAATACGACCACAGATCCAGATAAAACAACAGACGATAATAAAACAGACGAGTATGCAACTCTGAGCATGTAGCTAAATCTATAACTACTGTATATTCCATGGACTACAGATCACATGATGTCAGAGACGAGGACAAGAAGACACAACTGGAAACTGGCAGTGGTTAGGCCATTAGCATTAGACGTAAAAATAAAAGCAGACAGAGACAGAAATCTATGCACAGGAAAGGAACTGGGTCAAAGTCATGGTGGCAATCAGACTCACAATAATGCTTGGTATAAACTGGTTCAAACAACAGAGCATATACTTCACAATCAGTGAGTGAGTGCTAAATACTGTGGCTGTGAGTATGTGTGTGTGTGTGTGATAGGGCACAGGTGTGTGAATCAGTAACCAGGATAAAGTTGGCGGTGGAGTTGGTGTCGATTTCAGCCATATTTGTAGGCCGCATTACACACACACACACACACACACACACACACTTTTATTCTGCTTTATTTTTAAAAATGAATATAGTCATTGTTTTGTTTTTTTCATGGTTTCTTTTTTTTTTTTCATTGTCTCAAAAGCTAATAGAGGACAAAAATATCGTTTCATATAGTGTGCATGGGAGGGGAACAGTCCTGTTCCCCTCCCATGTGCCTCATGATTAACAGCCAATCCCACATGTTTAAAGCAGCCAGCAAACCTGCTTCATACTGTAGTACCACACACGTTTAATATCTTTTACCTGTCAAAACTATCCGCTCATTCGGATAACACCGTTTTCCTCTTTGTAACACCAGTAATCCTTGGAGGAAGCCAGTTGCATGTGAGCTGAAATAATGCTTTCGGCCTCCTTTAAATAACATGTGAGTCATAGCTTGTAAGCTCAGTTTCCGTCTCTGCGGTACGTCTTCAAGTCACCACTGGATGTATCCATCACAGTAGGATCTCACACTGTCTGTGTCCATGTGACATCGTTCTGTCATTTATAAGCTGTGTTTAAAGCCAGCACATAATTAACGTATGTCAGCTTGCAGATGCTCATTAAGCAGCATATTACAGTATGTTTGATGTGAAAATTATTTTGAACACATTTGTTGTGTATCAGAAAGTATTTACTAATGTATATGGAGATTTTGTCCATCATTCATTCATGACTGGGTCAGCACAAACACACTCACACACTAATGGCAATTTGGACACACAAGGTAGACTGCATATCTTTGGACTGTAGGAGGAAACCAGAGTACCTGGAGAAAACCCACCAAGCACAGTGAGAACATGCAAACTCCATGTACACAGCCAAGTCAAAAGCGGTACTCGAGGTGAGACTCGACAGTGCTAACCACTATACCGCTGGGATGCTGGAGATTTTATCATTCGCTCAAAATACTTGTACTTGTCAATGTGTTTCAGAAAGACAACCAATGTAGAAAAGCAAGAGTTACAGCAGCAAGATAAAAAATAATAAATTCAGCAAACCACCTAATGTAATATTGATAGCAATGTCATAGCCAATCTTTCATATACAAATGGATCTAAGGGTTTTCGCGTCTATATAGAGCTCAAATGCAGTTTCAGACAGCACTTTCATTAGCGTTCTTTTGTTTCTCCTCCTGAGGCATCTCGACTGTAGTTTCTACCGCAGATACTGTACGTCTTCCTTTTTGGCCGAGTGCTACAGTATTTCCTCAGGCTCTCGAATATTTCTCCAGTTTTTCTATTCGCCGCCAGTTTTGTTCAGTTGACTTTAAATGACAATATTACCTTGTGATGTAGAGTTCACTATTAGGCCTGGAATCACACATACACATTTCTGCCACATTTCTCTCTCTCTCTCTTTGCCTTCCAGTTTTCTATTTCCATTTTCTCTTCTTCTTTTTTTTCATCCCATCATTCTATTTTCCAATTTTCCTATCAGACTGCCTCTCTGTCTCTGTGCATACTGCAGAGGAGACACAAGGCTAACACACTCCAGCTGGCTTCTCTGAGGTCTTGAAATTACCAACAAAACAGTGTTCAGACTAACCAGCTGCTGTTAATCAATGCCAGAGTCTTTTAGCATCACATACAATTCCTGATTAATGGAAATACAGAGATGAACGAGAGGAGTTTGTGTTTATGTTGGACCAAGGGAGAGGGGTTGAATGTCTGGTGGTGTGTAGATTTATAGATAGATAGCATGAATGGTATGACATTTCAGGACATTGAATTATAAACATGTGATATAAAAGGGTTGATCAGGTCAAACCGGGGCTCATGATTGTTCAAAATCACGGAACACAGTTATGAGAGTAATGTACCAGCTCTTAGGACATTGCACGACCTCATACTGCCCAAAACACAATTTGCTCATCCCCCATACAGTCCCAAGGAGATTTCCACATGTTTGAGCCATTAAAGGAGTTCCTGGAAGGCCAGCATTACAGACCTAAAGCAAGCAGATTTCCCAGAAATGTTTGTCATTAAACAGTTTGATCTCCCGCGCTGTTACAGCCTTTTTAACCGTTTTCTTCACGGGGGCCGTTGTTGCAGTACAGTTACTAAAGAACAGTCACTACAGTAAAAAATTGCTTTACGCGTACAACCATGTGGTCGCAATGTTATAGTAAACAGTACACGCTTGCATGGATATTGACCATACGAGTGATGCACACGCACTCAGTTGTGATCACGTGGCGCTTGCCAGACAAAGTGGATACGTATCACTCTTATTTCAAGACCTCGCTCATTTGTCAAGTTAAAATGTATTAAAATGTTTTGCTCGCATTGCAAAACACCTACAGATTGGATTGTAAGTTACTTACAATCCAAGGTTTTGCTGTATATGTATGTGCAGTATGTTCTGTCTATGTGCCTCCTGGCTCATTATGCCTGATCGTACCTGAGCAGTTGGGGATGAAGGACCTTGTTCATGGGTCCAACAGCGGCAACCCGGTGACGTCAGGGCTCGAACCGGGGACCTCCTGGTCAGCAGTCCAACAGCCCCATATCATGTCTGTAACGTGCAAAGTCCAGTCCAAGTTTACAATAACTACTTTACACTGTGTTTTTACTCTCCCAAGAAGCTGGAGTCCTTCAAAGCAAAGTGAAATTGCCCATCATGGTATCTCCAAAAACAAAACAAGCTGAACACTAAACTGTGTGATGACAGATGACATGCTGGTATCTTTTTTTGCACTTACTAGCAGCTGTGTTTATGAGACTATTGTAAAAACACTGAGCAAGAGTTCCCATAACTGTTCTCACAAAAATATATACAGTATATTTTTGTACCACTCAAGTTTGTTAAAGACCAGCTGGATTTTCATCAGCGCTACTGGGAACATGTTATGCTGACAGATAAGAATCAAGTTGTTAAATGGTCTCAGTTATGAGAGAAACTCCAATATGGGGGACAGACACTGAACTCTTAGCTTTACTGTGAAGCCTGGTGGAGGGAGGACAATGGTGTCTGGTGTTTCTGCTTTATCAAGAATCAAAAAGTGAAGTTTTGATTATTTTTTTAATATGTCAAGACTTATTTTTATGAATTGTATACTTTATACTTGATTCTAGTATGCATTTTATGTAAGTTGAGTTTCTAAAGGCTCTTACACTTAAGGTTTCCGGATCTACTGTATATCAGTATTGTTACGACAGTATCCACTTATGTGTACAGAATGCAGATATTAGATGTCCCGATATCCCTGAACAGATGATGTTTATACAGGACATGATGCAAATTTGACTGGCTCTGATGTTGCCTCTCTCTGCAGGAGGACACAGATCACAACTATTACACATCCAAGATGTACGGCTTTAACGATCCCATGAGCAAAGAATTATGGGTGGACATTGATCAGATGGACAAGGAGAAAGTGAAGATTCATGGGATCCTTTCTAATACACACAGACAAGCAGCGGTAAGCCTTTACACTCATACACAAGCAAAACAGCACAGTCATTTGGAGGTTACACAATCACCACACACACACACACACACACACAAACATACACACAAGTGCATTTGCTTGTAAAGCATATCGTCATTTTGTCGCTTTTAGCATGATTCGCTTGCCCTGTTGTTCTCCAACTGTGTAAATCTGGGAACAAATGTAGTGTGTAGAAAAGTACAACAAGCTCTTGTGTCAACATGCTCTGTTTTATCCTAATGGGAAGTGAATTTAGTTCACATTATCCTCTCTGAACAAAAGAAACCGCAATCCCAGTGACCGAGCTTAGATGCAACATTAAAGAATAAATTGCTCATTTACTTCAAGGAGAGTTTAATATGCACAGGCTGACCACAGATTATAAGTCCACTGGTGTAGATTTACAGTTAATTGCCCCTTTTGATCTCCATGCCACCTTCTCTCTAATATCAATGGCTCAGTGTGCAACCAGACTTACTGTACAGTAATGCTCTCAAATTTATGATAAAGTGTGTGTGTTAATGAATATTGTTTGTTGTTGTTCACACAGCGGGTCAACCTGTCTTTTGATTTCCCATTTTATGGGCATTTTCTCAGAGAGATCACTGTGGCAACTGGCGGTAAGTGAACCTGTCTGTGTCTGTATGTTTGTGTGTGGGTTTTTTACTAGTTGTTGTTGTTGTTGTTATATACAGTAGATGGACGAAGCTAATTTCTTAGTACCGTTCTTAAGAATCACACTTTGTAAAGATATGGGTTCTCTTTGTTATAAACCATAATCAATAATCATCTACTTCTCATGTTTATCTAATTCCCAGACATTTGGTCTGATGTTGCAAATACTCACCTCTCGACTGTATCATCAAAACCCTCTAACTTTTAAAGATGAAATCTAATAAAGGTTTCTTCTCTAGTGGCTATATCTTGTTTTAAAACCCACCTCTCCCGGAAGACCCGGGAGCCGCTTGTATAAGCTTGTGGCCAATTAAAGCGTACAAAAGATCAGGTGGTTGGCTTAAACCTAGCAATGCCGCACTGTACAGTGTTAAAATTACACTTAACTGCCTCTCTAACCCTTTTAGTACAGACTACTAGATTTACCACACTGGAAAAAAATGACAACATAGCAATTGAGAACATCTGAAATCTAATCATATACATTTATCATGTTGGTCATCTACAATAACTTACAGACCCAAATAAAATTATCCAAATTTTCTTATAATATAATATTATAGCAAAATAAATAAAATATGACTTTGCCTATTTCTAGACATCTTTAATTTTATAAGCATAAATTTCTAGGGTGTGTCATTATCTGCTCATAGAACAAGACATTTTTGGTTACAAATGTAGTTAAATATGTCTAAAATAAGAGAAAATGTGATTTCTAGGATCTATATTTAATACTTAGTATAGTATTGGGTTAAGTGTTTGTTTATTATTTCTTATAGCTAGATTGATACTTTATTGCAGACATCAAAGGCAACATCAAACAACATTAACATACAACCGCCCCCCCCCCACACACACACACACACACATTTTTTCCTAATGTTTTCAGTACCAAATGCATTTTATCATTCATCACATCTGACTAAATTTTTTTAATCATCCACGCGTGATTTTATACATAACATTTCCCAGGACTGCATAAAAAGTAGGAACATTTTCCATCACAAACATACGACTTAGACTTCTCCATCTTGGGAGCTTTAATAATATTCCGAATGCATCCTTATACGCCACTGGCAGATTTTTCATCTTTACCGTAGTTACACCATAAATGGCCTATAAATAAAGTGGAGCTTTAAAGCCTTTAAAGAGGGCTATTCTCACACCATCTGGACACATATGAAATTTACGCACGAGGATATTAGCCAGTGCATATAATTTACAACAGCAGCACATAATCATCATCATCATTTAGATCACTCCTAATAATGTGACACAAGTATCTGACACTGTTTACTCCTTTAGGCACCTGCTCCGCCAAAAGAAATCAGAAAAAGGAAATGTTGGCTCCTGAACATCCTTAAATCTAGCAATAATTACGCACTCTTCTTAGGATTGAATTTAACATTATACTGCACTCTAAAACTTTAACAGACATTGAACAATTGCTGTAGTCCAGCACTAAAAGGAGACTAGGTCATCTGCATACATTAAATGATTAATAAGATACTCCGCCTGCATCACGTTTTACACTCTTGTTGGAATCTAGAAAGAATATCCATATACGAATTAACCCATGAGAGCCCAGAAATGAGAACCTTCTTCTTTAAGGGACATTATGATGGAATATATTTCAGACCAAATAGACCACATGGAGCACATTTTGAAAGACATCACATGCCATTTTCTCTAACAATTTTGGGGTGAAAAAGCCTTATGTGAAATATGTCACAGTGATATTTTTTATCGATTTGTTCATCAGAACAGGTTAAACATAAAATATGAGATAATATTAAAGCATTAGAATTGTTAATTAGAAAGAAACTAACTTTCAATAACAAAAAAACAAGCTTTTTAAATATAACTAATGTCACATGTGCTACCCAGGCAATGACATTGTCGTCATTATCTTATCGTCCTTATCCTGTGTACTGAGTTGTTGGGACTCACACACATACACACACTCGCACTGACGGGGCAATTTGGAAAAACACCAACCTGCATTTTTTTTGGACTTTTTAATTCAAATACTCTCCCACAGTCCAAAGCACCAACCCACCAAGCACAGGGGGGAACATGCAACCTCCATGCACACAGACCCTGGTGGTGCAAGGAATCCAACCCGGACCCTGGTGGTGCAAGGCGACAGTGCTAAAGACTAAGCCACCATGCTGCCAGCAATTATGTCATGGGCACACAGATTCACAGATTGTCACATGACCGGATCAGTATGTTACTCAGGGACGTCATGAGTTAAAGTAAAGGATAAAGCCGAATATGGAACTTACTGTACCAGAAGCATTTGTGACTCCTGTGTCACTATGGGTTAAAGAGAACAGGGAACAATATCCTGCCACATTAGTCATCAAAAAAGGTGCAAATATACTATTATTCAATCTCACCTGCATGGCCGGATGTGAATACCAAAAGTGCAGGATCCTTATCAGATATGAAGGAATTCCTTGTTTTAGTCACTTAACAAATAATTTATCATGATGAATTCAATCAAATGCTTTTGACACATCCAGAAAGCAAATAAATTCTAGTTCTGTCATCCAAACTTGTTAATAATCTCCTTCAGAGCATAAATATGCGTATCAGTGCAATGTGTAAATTTAAAACCAAAATGATAATCAATAGTTATAGTAATAGAGAACATTTCAATTGTTCTTTTTAAAAAAAAATCTTAAAATTTTAAATAAGAAATATTAGACAATTCGACTAGATTCAGGATACTTTCATCTGTCATTTTTTTGTAGTGCACATCTGTGATATTGAAGATATAAAGGACCAAGTAAAGTTTTTTTTTCCCCACTGTTCTGGACTAACCCTAATGAAACCCAGTGTGGTCGTCCACTGCAGGGTGGCTCTCTCGTGTTCTGAGATGATTTTCGGTTCACTACAGAAAGATAACATAGCATTCCAGTTAGGGATGCACCGATACCGATACCAGTATCTGGTATCGGCCTCGATACCACATTTTCTAGTACTCGTACAGTACTCGTTAAAAGTCCAATACCACCGGGGACCAATACCACGGTCTGAGAAATGTCTATGTTTGAGCGGCATGTAAGGGGTTAATCACAGGCGCCGAGTGCCCGCCCCCAGGCCCCGGCTGCAGCTCAGAGCGGGGAGAAGGCGAGGCGAGACATGTCAGCCGTGTGGAACTATTTCAAAGTGAATGAAGACGACAAAACAAAGGCGGACTGCAAATTGTGCTCAGCGAAATTGTCCACAGGAGGTTCAAAAGGTAGCGCATTTAACACAAGGAATTTAATCAAGCACCTAAAATCCTAACACGACAACGAGTACAAACAGTTTCCTGTTACCTGTAAATTTAATTACATGTTTTTATTAAGTACTCGGTATCGATATCGGCGAGTACTGAAATGCAAGTACTCGTACTCGTTTTCCAAAAAAGTGGTATTGGTGCATCCCTAATTCCAGTCAGCGCAAGAGAGAGACACCTCTCTCTCATCAACAAGGCATTTCTGTCTACAGAACTCCTGCTCACTGCTTTCCTTTCTGTTAGTTTGTTTGCTTGCTTCTTGCCAACTCTGGAATGATCCCAGAAGATCAACAGTATCAGCATCTGGCGCCAACAAACATACAGTACAATGGTCAAAAGTTACAGATGACATTTTTCATTTTAATGTTCGATGTAAACATACCTCAACCTCCTGACCTCCATCTGCATGACTGTATGCATTGCACTCCTGCCACATGATTGGCAGATTAGATAACTGCATGAATGAGAGCATTATTACGAGCTCGTGTGGAGGATTGAAATCCTCATAATGAACAGCTGCTGAGTTAAATCCAGTACAGAATGCTAATGCTATCATTTATTAGACCTTCCCTCAGTAGCAGCTATAAACGATATAGACTGCTGTAACACTGTCAGCTCCAGATCAAATATAAAACAAGAAGATCGTTTTTAGCCCATGCAAACAGTGATCACCTGCCAAGTAAAGGCACCTTATAACACTTCTATTCTGCCTCAGCTCTTCTGACAGCTATGTCAACTACTGTATCTGTCTTTATTGCCCTCTTCATCTTCAGTTCCGCTCTCTCTCTCTCTCTCTCTCGTTCTCGCTGCCTCTTCTTCTATAAGAGAAGTCAGTAGAGCTTGATAAAGTTTAATGTTTTTTTATATTGTATTGAAATAAGTCAGCGTTAATCTGTCATTGTGTTTTGGCTACAGGGCGAATCAGATTGAGCATGCTAATGTAACTTGGATGGATGAGAGGGCAAAAGTACAGATAAAGAAAACAAGCTTATGATTTTTCTAACTTGCTTATGAAGAAAAATTATAATCAATATGCAATATACAATCTGTTTAAAAAGAATTATGCACTAGACTTTTAGATTTGACAGGTTATAGGCTGGGCAGCTACTGTAATTATGATGACATTCTGATGAGATTTTAATGAGAGACAGTCAGGGGGATATGATTAATTGCACTACCTGTGTACTGTCTCATGTTGCTTTTGGTACTGTATTGACTTTTTTTGGAATTGTCATCACAAATGAGTATGGTCATTTTTCATAGTCCAATTTTGGAACAATGTGCTAAAAAAAATTCTATAAGATTTCTGTAAATGCCTTTAGGGAGATGTAATGTCATTTACCCCAAAGAATGGTTACTTGCATCCTGATTCCTAACTGTTCTTTGTCCATGTGGCTTCAGAACTATATATTCATAATCAGGCAGGAAATTTTGAATAAATAATTTTCATTATTAGACTACACCTGGTATATATGAATATACCACTATACCATTGCCCCTGATAGCCCCTGAATAAAAGCTTTAATACAATGGTGGTTGGAACGTCAGGCCTCAGAGGAACACTTAATAAAACAGACAAACAAACAAGTAATATTTCAGGTAGTGAGGGCTCCCAAGTGGTGCAGCAGAAAAATGTTTGCCCTATCATCTGAAAGTGCAAGCTTGAATCCTATTGATGCCACAGTGCAAGCTTGCATCCTATTGATGCCATTCGTGCCCAGGAGTCCAAGGTAGCAAAATTGTTAATTACAGTGACACTAGGCGATCATGAGCGTCTGTGAGCTCATGCCGGACAAATTGGACAGATAATGCTTTTTCCACAACTTCCAAACACTGCAGAGAATATGAGGCTGAGACTAGGGTTTCCACAAGGCACAAGTAATTAACAAGTAAGTGAGTAATTCAGTAACTAATGCGGATGTAACATCTCTGTTGAGTTTGCATCTAGCTTGATTTGATTTCTTTTCATTCTAGATCAATGATTTTATGCATACCACTCATACAAGCATGATTGTGTCTTCTGTTAAAGGTTACTTTGGCCACTTTGGTTTAAGGAGACTTTTGCCTTGTTATTTGTTACTATTTTTGTTCTTGCTTCGAAATTACATTTGCATTTTCTTTAAGACAACGCAGAGATCAGATCCAGAGAGATCTTTGAAATTGATGCTGTTCTGTAGAAAGTGTTTAAGTGTGTTTTATATTATATTTGGGTGGTGCTGTAGTTGAATTATTGAGTTTCACAACTCTGATCTTTGGGACTGACTGACTGTCCACCAGTGTTGGGGGGACGTTACTTTTTAAAGTAACTAATTACATTACAAAATTACTGTCATTAAAAAGTAATCAGTTACATTACAGC
>JAQMYJ010000001.1:24667316-24681609 GCA_030014305.1 Clarias laeviceps
GACAGGGTTAGATGGAGGCAGATGATTCGCTGTGGCGACCCCTGAAAGGGAACAGCCGAAAGACAAAGAAGAAGACTACATCCTATGACAAATATCTGTACTTTCTACTTCACTACATTTGTGCATGGTATTACATTACATAACTATGGGAGAAATGGAGGACTTCTACTTTTACTAAGTTATACTTTACCTAGGGCATCTCTACTTTTACTCAAGTAAAGGATATGTGTACTTTGACCACCTCTGCTGTGGTGAGCATGCATTTGTGATAAACAGCCATTATTCAATTCAGAATTTCACTATTCCCTTTCAAAACCCTTTGCAGTTTGTCTTAAAGTAAAAAATGGTTCTGTACATCATAGACACATTGTCTGCACTTTTGTGTCTGCACTTATACTTTAACTTTGTGTGTAGAAATGTGTTGAAATTAATTAGGTTACTTCTGAATTTTTTTTCCATCAGGCAAGATCTTATATTATTCAAACAATCCCAATTTGGTTTATAATCAACTGTCTTGTGCAGTGCACATGCTGTCCCATAATTTTACACATGCAAACACAAACAAATTAGTGGAACATCTGGCCATCCATCTAGGAACCTCTGTAGTCCAACTAGGGACCGTGGAGACCAATGGTGACAATTGAATTCATTCCAATTTTATGACCATGGCGGGACCTCCAGTAAACATTCACATGCATATTCACACACTATGGGCAATTTGGCAACGCCAATTAGCCTAATCTGCATGTCTGTGGACTGTGGGAGGAAACCAGAGCACCAGGAGGAAACCCACCAAGCACGGGGAGAACATGCAAACTGCATGTACACAGACCCAGAGGCAGGATTCGAACCTGGACCCTTAATATCAACAAAGAGACATGTAATCAATATGCAGTCAACTCTGAAGTAGAGAATTACTCCTGTAACAGAATTTAAAATGTATGAAGGTCTGATTGAGGACTTGACTCTCTAAGCCTTAGCTCTTTTGATTGAATGTTGAGATGTGACTCAATATATATAGAGAGCATGTATGTGAGATAAATTTGGTGAAAATCAGCATTCTGTATTCATAGTCATCATTTTAATGATATATAGTACAACCGTAACCGAAATGCATCAAGTGAATCTCATCAGCGCTCAAGGTGTTTGGCACTGAATAATAATTTACAGCCAGTTCTTTGTGTGGGACCGAGGCAGCATGAACGTTCATCATATTCTGGTCATTTTCTCAGTAAAAGGCTTTGATCTATGAACTACTTGTAACTCAAAATTTCCATCAAAACAGTGAAGTATAGTGAAGAGCCTATTGCTAAGTTGCAGTAGATAGGAATACAAAATGAGTATTTTGGTGATAGGTTTATATATACTGTACAGTGTTTAAGCTATAGTTTGTGTGTTTTTCTATTATTATTATTATTATTATTATTATTATTTTTTTCATTTTAATGGTTGGACATTTAATTTTTGTTGTTTCATTTTTATTGTTGATAAATATGCATATGTTTTGCATTATTGCACTACTATTTGGCATTTGATTAATTCTAAGCTTGCATAATGAAGTTGTTAATTGCAACAATATAGATGGTAATTAATCAGGCAAAATTCCATAATTGTGTTCGTACGTGTGCTTTACTGAATGATGAGGGAAATTTCCTGAAAGGAAATCAGAGATAGAGATTATACAGCTAATTAGTAACAGCTAATTAGTTCCGTCTGTATGCCAGGGAGGAGACAAGGGAGAGAAGGCATAATTGGACAAATATAGTATTTGTACTAGACACAGGTATTCTTCCAGTGGTGGGAGCTGTGGGCTGACATTTACACAAGTTCATGTACATGAATCAATAACTGTGACATGGGATCATCCATTGCATAGTATCTGTTACAACAGAACTGAAATATTCCATTCTTTTTTCTTTCTTTCTGCACCAATCGCTTTGGAAAAGGGTCAGTCTGAACTCATCAGACCACATGACCTTTTTCCATGACTCAAAACTACAATGTTTATGCTCCCTAGCAAAATGAAGCCTTTTTTTCTAATTAGCCAAATAAACAAGTGATTTTCTCATAGACTCACAGATGTCTTGTGCTATCAACATGCACATAACGGCATTAAGTTCAAATTACATTTCTCTGGTGTTTACCAAGTTGTGATATGCATGCAGGTTAGGTTATGCTATGACATGTTCAGAGTATTTATCATAAATACTATATCCAATTTTTTTCAATTTGTTCCCGTTCCAGCTGTGTTCTTTGATATTTTTAGGATGCAGTGGGGAACTTGATGTCTTTTTCAGAGCGTGACAAGCCCTTAGGGTTAAAATGATTGTGTTCATTTGAAACATAAAAGGTATTAACGTTAGGGTGGTAAATGTTTGCTTATTTAAATCCTTAAATCTAGTCAAAGAAAAGAACAATGGTGTCTCAATTGGTCAAGGCTCTGGGTGACTGAACTAGAATCTGCAAACAGAAGTCATTTCCACTTTGTTGTAACATAGATGTGACAAATAGCTATTTCCATAGCTAAACTTTTTCTATATTTTAATTTATATTTACTTCCTATTAATAATATTTTTTAAGGTCACAGGCCGTCATATACAGTAAGCATTCTACTGCACTTCGTACTGTGTATGACTGTGTATATGACAAATAAAATTAGAATTCGAAATAATTGAGTCTACATACAATAACAGTCTCTTAATATAAGATTAGAACAAACCAAATATGAGACAATTATGCCTATTTCAAGAAAGATTTTTTTTTTAAATGCAAGTGTAATTTCTTGCATTTTGTTAGTTTTAAGTGTTAAATTCATAAAAGAAATTGCAAAAATGTTACACTTAAAAACTTAATAAATGGTATGTAGAAATAGCCCTATTAATTTTATAAACTGGTAATAGTGAACATAATAGTAAAAGTAATAGTATTAGTTGTTATCTTTGTAGTGGTGAAAGTACAGTTGAACCTCGGCATTTAAAAGCCCTCCATTATGAATTTTTGCTTTAAGAATTGAAATTTTGCATAAGCAGCATTTTCGGCATATGAACGAAGATCCGAACTGTCCGTGCGTCCGGCAGCCTGCAAAACTTGTTTGCGGTCAGTGAAAAGCCAAATGAAGTGAGTTCACAAATTTTACAAATATTTTTGTGTATATATTTTGTGTAATATATCAGCGAAAGCTGTTTTGAAAGAGTCAACCCACGATATCAAAGTTGCCTCCGGTATGCGTTTAAAAGGTTAGGCGTTCTAGGTGATTTTTCAATTTATTTTAATAATATTGGTAATATTTTTGGGTGACTGGAACAGATTACCTGCATTTACATTATTTCTTATAAGATAATTTGTATCGCAATACGAATTTTCGACTTAAGAACGAAATTACAGTAAATTCGAGGTTTGCCACGATTCCTGTAATAGTAAAGACATTTGAAGTAGTGTTTGTTGTTGTAGCAGCAGCACCTGTGTAAGTGGTAGTAGCTGGTGTTGTTGTGGTACTAATAATAAAAGTAGTAATAGCTGTAATTAATATTACTAATTATTAAAGTAGTAGTAGTTGTTGATGTTTTGTTGTTGTTGTTGCCATAGCAGCTGCAGTAGTATTCATATAATATGGTGCTCGATATTTATTGAAAAAAGAACATCCATATCTAGTCATCACTGTGAGGAATGACATCAGTATTTCCAGAGTGCATTCCATATTTGCTGCATTGGCGTGAGGGACTGAATGCAGAGCTCACTGGCTTTTAGAGCTGCACATGGCTTTATCTGTTGTTCACACACAAGCAGGACTGAAGCGCACAAAAGCACAGCTCTTAGATAAGCACTTTGTTGGACATGAGAAGAAAATAAATGTCTCTCAGCATTCAGAGTTGCCACATGAGAAATGGAACAGTGTTTCGCTCCTTAATTGCAAAACCCACATTTTGGTTCCTTAATGAAAGATCATTTATACTATTATAATTAAGATTTGACCTTTTGTCTTTTTATGTTGCAGGTTTTATTTACACAGGAGATGTGGTGCACAGAATGCTGACAGCCACACAGTACATCGCCCCCCTCATGGCAAACTTCGACCCCAGTCTATCCCGAAACTCAACTGTCATTTATTTTGACAATGGTGAGAGTCACGGCCTGTTGAGTTTGTAGTGTCCCTATACAAAGGGAGGCACTACTACTCACACACACACACACACACACACACACACACACACACACACACACACACACACACAATCCTCTCTCTCACTAGTCCAAATAAAATAAAGTATTAAATTATGGTAATGATTTTAGGTCTTAATCAAAACAGATAAATTTGCTCGTCATTGAATAAAAGGTTATTTCTTAGTAACATAATTGGAGTAGAGAGGCGAGAGGATGGCCATGCTGGAGCTCTCTGCTGCTTAGACTTTACTTATGTGACATGAACGGCAGAGCATGCATGCAACTCTTAAAGATTATGCATCTCCATTTTTTTAATAATGCAAAATGCACTACAAAATACAGTAATGTGCAAAAGTATTGAACCACCCATCATTTCTTCATATTAATGGATTAAATGAAAGAAATGGGAACAAACGTTTAACTGTGAGGCTGCAAAGCGCCTAAAGATGCCATTTAAAAGTTGATTGTTTATGTACCAACCTCAGCAGCAACCTCATTTCCCCTCTTGTTTGTTCCATCCACTCGGCATTCAGCATCACCAGTAAACTAATCACACACATCTGTTATCATCTGCACCTGTTTCTCACTGGTTCATGCCTTAAGTTGGATGTTTTTATGCTTGATAGGTCACTAAGTGGCTTAACAGACAAACAAACATTCCTCTGAAACTGGTCAGGTACCCGCCAAAAATGAGAGCCAAAACAGTCCTTCAGGAAGCCTGGAGAATCTGGCTCAAGACTTTTGCACAATACTGTCCTTAAATAACAATATGTGCTCATCATCTCAAACCTATATTTGAAGCAGCAGAGAGAAAGTCTCTTAGTGACTGTATATTTCATGCACACAGACCCACATTCTCACTATATTCTGAGCTGTTTGCATTGTGCTGATATGATATCCACAGTTGCTATTATTATAGGTTAAATTGCTATAGCATTTTAACCTATAATAAGTTGTTCTTTTTCATTTACAGTACAATCTGTGATAGTCACCTTCTATCAAGGGTCATCTTACTAACATCTGACATCTAACGTCTAACTTGATTAAAAGCTGGCCTTGTGATTAAAATCATACTGAGTTTGGGTTTTATACAGTAAAGTTCAAAAGTTAGTACTTCCACTTTAAATTCACATTTTTTTGTGTAAATAACATCTGATAGTAGTGGGTCTCGGTATTAGACAAATACAACCTCAGACGAGCATCAGCTAACTTAAAAAAAGTAAAGTAATTGTTTCCTGTATCCGTCTTTCACATCATTTTGGTCCTTTCTTTTTTACAACATTGCTTCAGTTCATTGAGGTTTTTGGGCATTCGCTTCTGCACAGCTCTGTTAAGGTACTGACAGCAGTTCAGTTGGGTTGAGGTCTGGACTTTGACTAGGCCATTCCAAAACCTTGATTCTTTTATTTTTCAGCCATTCTGATGTAGATTTGAGAACCTAAGTCATGCTTCAGTGCTCTTTTTAGACAGACGAGTTTTCTTCTGCCACCCTTCCAAACGAACTGTACTTGTTCGGTCTTTTTTTAATTGTGCTATAATGGACTTTCAATTTTAACATGCTCAGTGAGGCCTGTAAGATGTAGCTCTTGTTTTTTTGTTGTTGTTTTTTTGTATTTGTCTGAGCATTGCATGATTTGACCTTGGAGTTCATGTGCTGGGACACACACTTCAGAGAAGACTGGCAATTGCCTTGAATGCTTTCCACTTATGAATAATCTTTCTCACTGTAGAATGTTAAACTCTAAATTGTTTGGAAATAGTTTTATAACCCTTCCCGGCTTAATGTGCAGCAACAGATGCTTCTCTAAGACCATTGCTTATGTCTTCCCTTCTTGGCCTTGTGTTAACACACACCTGAATGCTGCGGACCAGCAAACAGCCAAAATGTCTGTCTTTATAAAAGAGTTCAGCACACCTGCTAATGATAAATTAATCAAGGGCTGATGATTAGCAGCGCCTGGCTGCAACTTATCCTTCATTTTTGTTCAATAAATAATGGAAAAATGCCAAAAGTTATATGTTGTTGTACATATAATACAGATACTATACAGTATCTCCCCGAAACGCCCATACTTTTTGTTATAGTTTTCTGTTTTGTTTTGTTTTGTTTTTTAATATAATTTAGTTTAATAGCAATAAATGCATCCAAGTATGTTCTTTTGTGTAACATAGTTTCTTTTCATTTATTAAAAAAAAGAAAATGTATAAATATTAAAATATACCTTAAGAGTGAATTGTAAACGAAAAAAGGGGTTTTCATTGTATTAAAATTGTGGAAATGTTGTATACCTCAATAAACTTTGAATAAAAAAAAATAATAATAATAATAATAATAATACAGATAATAATACAGAGACCCGCTACAATTGGATGATTTTTATTATGTTTTTACACAAAAAAACTTAAAATTAAAAGAGGGAGTACTAACTTTTGAACACTTTTAGACAGATTGACTGCATTTATTGCTACATTTGTGTGTGTGTGTGTGTGTGTGTGTGTATATATGTATATGTAGGCACTGCACTGGTGGTTCAGTGGGATCACGTTCACCTCCAGGACTCGTACAATCTGGGCAGCTTCACGTTTCAGGCCACATTACACAGGGATGGCAGAATTATCTTCGCCTACAAGGAGGTCAGATGGTTTTCTCAATTTACTCTCTCTCTCTTGGGTTTTGGTTTTGTTTTGTATCTATGGTCTCTGTAATATGTATCACTCTTATCGTCATTCTGAGTACATTTCTTGTTCATACCTTAATCATTGTTAAATTTCCTCTCTCGTTCTCTCTCTCTCTCTCTCTCTCTCAGTCATGCTCTCTGACTCTTGCACTCGAAGAGAGCCTTGCTTCCCCCAAATTCACATTCTGTCTGTGTAATTACAAATTGCTCTCAGCAATAGCTGGTAAAGCAATAAAGTCACTGGTCTTATTCCTGTTATTACATCACATACAGCATGGCTGAAAATTCAATTTCTCCCTTGATTAACAAGGCTTCTGTAAATATGGCAGCATCACCCCATCTGCTCATTTCTTCCCATCATTCCATCCCATGTGCCTGTAGGATGTCTTTCCAGAGCAGACACCATACCTTTATTAGATGTGAACGCACAGTCTGAATCATGTTTTCAGCTGAAGGAAAAAAATATATATAAGAATGAGTTTCAGCGGTTTCGACAGAGCAGCTGCTAGCATTCTAAATTAGAAATAAATAAACCTAAGAGAGACAGATTTGTCAGGAACACATTAAATATGAATTACTTATGTCATGTTGTATACAGCAATCACTCATTACATTAAACAACTGACAGGCGAAGTGAATAACATTGATTATCTTATTACAGTGGCACCTGTGAAGGGGTGGGACATACTGTATCAGGCAGCAAGTGAACAGTCTGTTTTCAGTTGTTGGAAGCAGGAAAAAAGGGGCAAGTTTAAGGATCTGAGCCAAATTGTGATGGCAAGGGCAAAATTGAGGTGACTAGATGTCTGGGTCAGAGCATCTTCAAAATGGTATGCATTGGTTAACAGCTACCAATAGTGGTCCAAAGAAGCACAACAGGTGAACCAGTGACAGGGTTATGAGCACTCAAGGCTCATTGATGTGTGGAGGAATGAAGCCAAGACTGTCTGATCAGATCCCACAGAAGAGCTACAGTATAGTAGCACAAATTTCTGGAAAAAACTAATGCTGGCTATGATAGGAAGGTGTCGGAAAAAAGCAGAAGCCGAAGAAAGAGGCCTGGTCGGGGCGCAGTGGTGTAGTGGTTGGCACTGTCGCCTTGCACCTCAAGGGACCGGGTACGATTCCCGGCCAGGATCGATTTCCGTCTCTGTGTGCATGGAGTTTACTTGGTGGGTTTCCTCTGGGATTTCGTTTTTCTCCCACAGTCCAAAGACCTCCATATTGCTAATCTGCTAATTGCCGTTCCCAAAATTTCCCAGAGCCTGTGAATGTGTGTGTGCCCTGTGATAGATTGGCACCATGTCCAGTGAGTGAGTGAGTGAAAGCTGGGCAAGAAACGACAGCAAGATGCACTATGGAAAGAAGGGAAGCCAGTGGAGGCAGTGTGATGATCTAGACCATGTTCTACCAGGAAACCTTGGGTCCTGGAATTCAAGTGGATCTTATTTTGAAACATACCTAAACATTGTTGCTGACCAACTTCACCGCTTCATAGGAACCTTATGTTCCCTTATGACACTGAGCTCTTTCAGCAGGATAATAAAACCTGCCACAGTGGTTTGGGCAACATGACAAAGAGGTGTTGACCTAACTTGCAACTTCCCCAGATCTCAGTCAGATCGAGGATCTGTGGTATGTCCTGGACAAACAAGTTTGATCAATCAAGTTTGATCATCTATTTTGTGAGGCACCACCTCACAAAATAGAGGACTTACTGTAAAGGATCTGTTGCCAACATCGTGGTGCCAGAAAGCACGGCACATTTCAGAGATGTTGTGGAATCCATGTCTCAGTGGGTCAGAGCTTTTTGTTGGCACAAGGGTGACCTACAATTGTGGTTGTTTAATTTGGAGAGATTTCAATGTGTAGTTCCAAATATTACCTCAGTTAAGGTATTCTTTAAAATCTACCATTTTGGGACAATTAGGCTCGTTATTAGTATATATTCATGTGATAATTGGAGGATTCACTTTCTTGTTTAATCTCTGTCTACTTTATATGAGGTTTAAATTTTAATTTTGAATATGAGATTTATTTCCTTCCTAACCAGGCAAATGGTCTTGACTGGGCAAAAAGTGGCAGCTAACATAAAATAATAATGTATAATGAGATAATTAGCTAATTAAATGCATTAATACTGACATAGGACTTATGATACATGGTGTTCTTACTGTACATTGCATTTAAGATAATTTTTGAGTCTGCCTTTCTTTAATATGTTCAACCACAAATCGACAGGATATGGTGATAACAGAAGAGTTTTGTTTAAGACATTGACCCATCAGAAAGTCAATTTATTTTAAACGTAGTTATATACCATATGAAAACATTGCAGTAAGAACAATTTATTATTTATTTTTCATTCTCTGGTGGGTGAGCTACTAGTGATGGGAAGTTTGAATCATTTTAGTGACTCAGTTCTTTAAATCTCGTTCATCAAATTGAACGAATCTTTTTTTGAGTCATTTAGCTCATTTTGTTCTTTTTTTTTTTTTATCATTTATTTTTTCCCCCCAATTTTTGCCCAATTTTCTCCCCTAATTTTGTCGTGTACAATTCCTCCCAGTCACTAGGGGCTCCCACATTAAGCTCATACCGCCACTCAGTAGGGAGGGATGCGCGAAGTACCTCTCATCCCTCCCCTCTGAGAGATCTCGGCCAATCAGCTCTCTCTATGCCTCCGGCTGTGAGAGGCAACAGCATCACCCGGGGTTCGAACCAGCGATCTCCGGATGAGAGGGCGAGCGCTTTACCCCTGCGCCACTCGGAGGCGCCATTTCGTTCTTTTTATCAGAAATAAAATAAAATGATGCATTTTCAATAAACAAGACCACCAATACGTCTACATACACATATTTTGTCTATAGATCCAGTAATGAAAATATTACAATGCAGCTAAGGACATTTTATATTATAATAAACGGAATGAGTAACTCACCATCATATCTTCTTATCTGATTCGTTCATTCTTTTGAATCTATTGCACCGCACGTGACAAAAGAACGAACGACTCGGAGTAGAAGAGTCATTGAGAACGAATCGCTCATTTCTGTGCACACAGTATAAAATGAACGAATCACTCTCCGAGACTACTCGTTCCTCTGAGTCACGTTAAAGATTCATTCAAAAAGAATGAATCGTTCATGAACGACCCATCACTAGGGCCTACTCATTTATGAATGAAAAAAACTTATGCAGACATAAAATGTCTTGTTTCAGGGAGTCAGTTTGTTGCATATTTTATCCTCAAATGTCAAATCTTGCAGGTTTCAGTTAGTTGTATTTACATGTATGCCTTTTTTTGTGTTCGGTCTCAGGTCCCCATTCAGATCGCACAAATCAGCTCTGTTAACCATCCAGTGAAAGTCGGCCTCTCGGACGCCTTTGTGGTGGTTCATAGGATTCAACAAATTCCTAGTAAGTCATACAACCCTAACAGCAGCATGTTATCACCCATCACACACAATCTGTGTAAAGTGGTGTATTCTTTCAGAGCTACTTCTTCAATGGGAACAGAAACATGGGCACATATTTAATTAGGTTAATTAAACTTTCATGTCAGGTTTTCACAATGGTGTGACATTGCACAAGCTTATTGAAATGATACACTGCTAATGCGTGCTGTAATCAAAGCAAGTCCAATGAAATATTAGAGTGTGTGACCGTTTGTGCTGGGCAGTGTAGTTCTACATGATCGTATATGTTCTTAATTCCCTTTAAGAAGAGAGTTCCAAACAGTCATGTTCAAAAGTTAGTACCCCCTTTTTTAATTCTAAAAACAATAAAAATCATTTGATCGTAGTACAGTATGTCTTAGTATTAGGCGCAATACAACCTCAAATGAATAACAACATATAACTTTTTAGTTGAATCCAGGCTCTGCTCATTTTTTGGCCTCGATTAATTTATCATCAGCAGGTGTGCAGACCTCGATTAAAGCAGAGGTTTTGGCAGTTTGATGTTCAGGAGCATTCAGGTGTGTATTAACACAATGCTGAGAGGGAAAGGGATCAGCAATTGTTTGCTGCACATCAATATTGAAAGCATTATAAACCGTTTAGAAACAATTTGGAACTTAACGTTCTAGAAAGATTATTTACAAGTAGAAAGCATTCAAGACAATCGTCAATGTTCCCAGGAGTGGACATCCCAGGATCTTCACCAAGGTCTGACTGTGCAATGCTCAGAGAAATACAAGAACAAAAAACACAAGAGCTACATCTCAGACCTTACAGGCCTCACTGAGTATGGTCAAGGCAAACGTCCATGACAGCATAATTAGAAGAAGACTGAACAAGTACAGTTTGTTTGGAAGGTTTACCCAGAGAAAGCCTCTTCTGTCTAAAAAGAACATGGAAGCACGACTGGAGCAATGTCCTGAGGACACATAAGAAAAAAGCCTTAATGGCCGGCGCCAAAGCTTGGTTGAAATTGGGACGATGATCTGAAACAGATCAGTAAATCTACAATAGAACGGCTGAAAAATAAAAGAATCAAGGTTTTGGGATGGCCTAATCAAAGACAATTAAAATGCTGTGGCAGGACTTTAAGAGAGCTGTGCATAAGTGAATGCCCAAAAACCCCAATGAACTGAAGCAATGTTGTAAAGAAAAATAGGCCGAAATTCCTCCGATGTAAGAGACTAATAAAGTCATACAGAAAATTATTACTTCAAGTCATTTCTGCTAAATATGGATCTACAAGCTATTAAATCATGGGGTACTTAGAATTACCCACATGATTTTTTTTTTTTTCTTTTTTGGCTTCAATGTTGTTAAAAAAATAATGGCACGGTAAAACAGTTACACATTGCTGTTTTTCTGAGGTTGTATTTTCCTAAGATTAAGACGGATGATCAGGTGATATTCATGGATAGATGTTTCAA
The DNA here is from genome assembly GCA_030014305.1 of Clarias laeviceps. NCBI lineage: Eukaryota > Metazoa > Chordata > Actinopteri > Siluriformes > Clariidae > Clarias > Clarias laeviceps. The sequence goes on from JAQMYJ010000001.1 coordinate 24,679,044, forward strand.
CGAAACACACACACACACACACAGAGAATTAAAAGAGGAGGGAACTCGTGATCATTTTTGAACATGACTGTATGCGCAGTGGCTGAAATGACGACAAATATATGTTTTTTTTTCCTGCCACTACATGTCAATATTATGTTTCACAGCTATTCAAAAACATACAAAAATATCAAATATCATGTTAATGAGGAGATCAAGAGGCGTTTAATAGACATTGTGCAGAGAATCAATGTTCAGTTTTCTGGTCTTGGTGTGAGGTTGATTATAAACACCCAGCTTTACCTTTGTGGGTGTTTTTTGTTGTTGTTAATCAAAATACAAATGTACAATTTATTGATGTCTGATAGCATTACACGGAGGATAAATGGTGTTTAATGGGTTGGTTAATGGTGTATAAAAAAGTAATAAATATTTTCCTATTATTGAGAGCACATAATAAAATTGGCTGAACATGATGGATGTTTTTATTTTTTTCAACTGAAACTGGCAATATAGTTTATACAATCTGCTTCATATACTTATACTGTATATAGTGTGACCTCGATTATTGGGGGGAAAAACAGCTCTGTTCATGTGTAGACATTCCCATTTTTCATCGTTTTCTAAATAAACCTGAGGATTATGCACTCAGACATGACTTTAAGAAGTCGAGACTCTCCACCCTGCTGTTCTATTACTGTAATTAAAACTTATTTACACTGGCATGCAAAATAGTAATTCCCAGGTTTTGAACTAATGGAACACACTTCCTGTCAAAAGTATGCTGTCTCGGGTCTGAAGCTGCAATTTTCGTACTTATCGCCCAGTTTGTATTGGCGTAACCCGATCTCAAATGTTGCTTGCGTGGCTGATTTGCATGTGAAACCATGAAATGATTTTGGAAAGAATGCAGTACTGTTAAAAGTCCTAAGAAAATATGCTGTGTGCTCGGGCAGTACCATATGCTGTCTCAGGGGACCTGCTCAGCAAAAGAGCGAACTGTAATAGTGCTGACATCAGCTTCTTTCTGCGAGGATATCTGATACTTATGCAAACCATACAGTAATACAGTGTGCAATTCATTTGTTGCACAAAAGATAGAAGTGTGTACATAGTGCAGGCCATTTCACTCCATTGTGCACAGTTTAGGGTAGTTTATAGACATAATTGCACATGTTTATTTAAACCTCTTGCTTGCACTTCATCAACTGCGTAGATGAGCAGAATGTGGTGGCATAATGTTTTTTTTGGCAGACACACAGCAGCAATGCTGGAGACAGGACAGTGTAGCATAGCCAGCCATTAACACTTCATTGTTTCTCATTAAAATGTCATCTGGCAGTTGTAATGGCCTGCAATAATAGTGTAACGGAGAACTGTAAAAGAGTAAGACAATGCTAGGATGGCAAGCACAATGCAGATGCAATGTTTTGAAAGACTTCAATGAGCATGCATTGAGACAATTCTGTCTTATGTTAACTGTGCCATGTCAATCATCAACTATTCATTGCGTACATCACATCAGCCTTTTTTCTGATGAGATCTCTAGGGATTAGGCATCAGTTCAATTATTTGTATTGATCTTTTAATAATAGATTTTCACGCAAACAAGCTTTTCAGAAATCCAGACGTTGGCGTATATTTAGATCCTTAATAAGCAAAGCCAGAGGCGATGGGAGCAAAGGAAAACTCTGTGAAACATAAGAAAAAAGCCTTAGAGAAACTCAAAAGAAAATGCATCCTCTTCTGGGTGACACCAGATTGTGAGATTATAAATAATACTCTTGTAAAGCAGTTCAACAATACGGTGGAAAAGGATGTTTACGATGAGTATATTGTGAATCAGTGTTGCAGCATGAGCACAGGAATTTGAATTAGCGCATTTTCATGGATGCACAAGAAATTTGGACAGTTTGAGAGAGTCTGCGCCCACTACAACCATACAGTTCCTTTTGGATGGAACCCGATGTGATCGCCCGCTGTTGTAGCTCATGCAGCTCATGGTTTGAGACCCATGATAGAATCAAGATTTAAGAGATTTTATTCACCATTTGTACACATACCAACAGTATGAGTGCATTGGAATTTTTAGATAGCACATAGCAGAAGACTCTGATCCAGATCCGTAGGGGATGTGATGCTATAAATTCGTCCTACCCACCAGTCTCACCCGTGCTTAACATGCATACACATACCAAAAATATGTCGTGTTTCGCTGCTTTAGCACACTGCCCATAAATCCATGCTACTACCCCCTAGCGACTTGTTGGGCCATGTTTAGTATTGAAAGTTTTTTATTTTATATTAATTTGTAATTTTTATCTATGGCTAATTTAACAGTCGCGGAGGATTGTGGATTGAACAGTGGAATGAAGGATAACATTAATTCAACATGTTAGAAAGTGCTACCAAGCAATAGTGATGCTATTTCGATAACGTTCAAAACAACATGTAAAGCGCTACCAGTATGTCAGGAAATGTTACCGCTGATGAAACTTTACTACAGGGAAGGCCATTTATATGGATACACCTTAATAAAATGGGAATGGTTGGTGATATTAACTTCCTGTTTGTGGCACATTGGTAT
>JAQMYJ010000001.1:24707745-24724161 GCA_030014305.1 Clarias laeviceps
AACAATAACACATACTCTTACCAGCTTCTGTAAACAATGCCATTTACTTATTTCAACGTAGAAATAAAATTAATAACAAGAGTAGATTTTAAACCTTTGGCCCGGCCCTCTACAATATTTTCTGCTTCTCATTTGGCCCCTGGGGAAAAATAATTGCCCACCCCTGGTTTATAGGGTAAATCTCGTTCACTTACTCACTCACTCATCGTCTATACCGCTTTATCCTGTGTACAGGACAATGAGTGTGGTGAATGTTGACCAGAGGTCCTATCACAGTCATACAAATGGGAATTAATACAATGGTCTTCATTGTATTTATGTCTACGGTCCCTAGTTGGACTATAGATGTTCCTAGATGGATGGATGGAGACTTTATGATTGCAGTCTAGTTATCAGAATTTTTATCATATTTGACTAGTTGCTACAAGTATTACACATTGTGTTTTACTTATATAAACAGTTTGACAGCAAAATGCTATAAAAAACATTTTCAGACTCATTTTGGCTAATTATTATTCTCAGAAACAAAAAGGTTGTCTATAACAAAATGTTTTGTTTAAAAACAGCTATATACTATTATTTTAGAAGCTTTAATCTTAAATGTTTCCACACATGAGTTTTGAGCAAAAGCCGACGTGTCATGATGAGTTAATAACATCGCTCCTTTCTGTCACATTATCAGTGAAGCGGGGATACTTCCTGTGCAACACAGCGGCTGCTATGAGTGGTTTAAATGGTTTAATTGATTTTTAGAAAATATTGAAGCCTAAAAAAGATGAAAAAGGGTGATTACAGCACACAATGTGGTATCTGTCATTATAGTCACTCCAGCAGTACTAATCGTGGCTTAACGTCCGTGATACATTCTGTTAAACAGGACATTATGCAATTTTAATACCACACCACACTATATACCTGCCAAAACTATATGTAATACTGTAATTTAAGCACTGTGGTAAAATTAGTTAGTAAAGTAACCTTCTGTTTAAGTTTTATATCTCTTTTTTTCCTTCTTGCTCCTTCTTTCACTCGCAATGCTTTGCTGCCTTTGGAAGCCATGAGGCACTTGCTCAAATGAGGCACTTTCTAAAGAAATAACCTTACAACACTTAAAAGACACTGAAGCAATTTGTGTACAAGAGACACGAAATGCATGCTCTGTGTATGAAAAGGCGATGCATTCACTTGTCTGATAATGTCCACTATTACTGTAATGTTATAAGCCTTAGGGGATGACTAAATGACACGTGGTCGGGTGATGCACAAATAGATGGTACAGTATATACGGTGCATCCCTGTACTTTAATAAAGAGCTATCATATTCGTTAACTACAGAAGTGAAAATTAAACTGATAGTGGAGGCTGATGATGCTGTAAACTGCACTTTCAAAATCACAATCAAAGCATGAGTTAGATATATTTTTATAAAACTTAACCAAGATATTATTGATACTGAGTTGCATATTTCAGTATCAATAATAAACAAACACAAGACCATATCCATTGTGCCAAAACTGTGAGAGATGAACTTATAGCTTTTAGAAAAACCGCACAAAAATCTGATATAACCCAGAATATTTTAACAAAATATTTTGCGATTTGTGCTTTTTAACACCCGTGTGAATAACCCTTATGAAAACATTTACAAAATATTCCTCACCAGTTTGCAATACTTCACTTTAAAAAAAGCCTTTTTTTTTCAGTTGGTGTCAGACAGTTCATATACACATGTGGTCGCCCTATTGCAATTCAGTTTCCAAACACTGTGAATGTCTGACTAGAAGTTATTTCAAAAGTTGGAGGGATTGTGAGTGATTAACCAGGAATTTATCTCAGGTAGGCAGAATGCTCCTCAGCTATCAAGGAATCTCTAGTTTTACAAACCAGCATCTCTTGGTACATGTTACAATTATACAGATGCAGTGCCAGAAGTGACAATTTGTGCTTCGGTGATAAAATTGCTATATGAATTAACTCGGCTGCTGAGGTCTGACTGTCCTGACAAACTCCCAAAATGACTTTTTCTGTGTGTATGGGTTTGTTTCAAGTGTATGTGTTTGAGGAAGAGGGGAATATTCGAGAGAGAGAGAGATGTTGCTACTATGTTGCCTCTTTTCCTTGCTATTTCAGCCTTCTATCCTTTTCGCTTTGAGTCACTCAGGGTTCAGGAAGGAGCATGAGCAACGAGGATGAACGATAAGCGATAAGATATAGCTTCCTAAAAGATGCTCTGTCATCCACAGCCAAGTCGCTGAGATATGGCTCTGTATCCCATCCTGCTGTAATAAACCTGAGACACACATAGGGAGCTGTACATCCTTATCAGCATGTGAAATTCGGCATCTGAAACTGCCTGCTGTGGGCAACAGTCCGATAGATGATGGCATGGGAAATATCCTGCTGGAGTGATTGAACCATGTTTACAACCTCCTGAGAACAGTTCCATTTATCCTAATGTTTTGCTGCCATAACATTGAAACCTATTCAATGTTACTAACCTATCTATACTTTAACAGGAATAACTATACAGTGGAACCTTGGATTACGAGCATAATTCGTTCCGGAAGCGGGCTCGTATTTCAAAACACTCGTAAAACAAATCAAATTTTCCCATAAGAAATAATAGAAACTCAAATTATTCATTCCACAGCCCAAAAAAATAATGAACACAAAATATTAAATAAAAATAAAACAAATTAACCTGCACTTTTAAAAAAAGTAAAAATTAATCACAGATAAGTGTTTCCGTTTGTGCGCACAGGCGCTCTGTGTGTGTGTGTGTGAATGTAAATTAAGGTCCCCTCTCCCCCTTCTCATCTTACACAGTTACCCTTCCTCCACTCTTTTCACACACACGCATTTCATGTATCTCCATGAGCTTGAATATGATTAAGGGAGAGTGAACGAGTGAGGTATTTTATCTAAAATAGATCAGAGCCCTATGGCAAGGAGACCAGTTAAGATGTAGCTACATGTTCATGTTGGTATCACAGCAGACATAATCATCTTGTTGCAGTTGATGCATTCCTCTGTCCTTTCCCGAAGCCCAGGGTGAATCCACCTGCACTTTCTTAGTGTAGATTTCCTATTACAGATTTTATTAGACAGAGAGAGAGGCATGGTGATATGTGCTGTACAGTAGTGGTTTCTGGGGGGTTAGTATACATGCATACAAGAGATAGACTGACAGAGACTCATAAGGAAGCTGGCTAGGGATAGATAAATCAATCTATTAGTGAGGCTTTCAAACAGATGTGAATAGAAGGCGCACTATTCATGTTTCAAGGTTTTCGAAGATGCTAGCTGTGTTTATCAGGATAGAGATCATGCAGGACACAACAAATGTTGTCAAGAGTGGAGGACATGAACCTGGTGGGGCAAACTACTGGACGGTGACGGTGCAAAACGGCGGACCGTTACACTGAGTGATGCAGTTACAACAGCTGCTTGGTCAGCATAGTAGTGGTTTACTTTGTTTATATACTGACTGGCCAAAAAAAGTCACACACTCTAAGATTCCAGTCAGTCACCTTTAGCTATGATTCCAGTACACAATGTGGTACCACGCAGTGGTAAAGTGTTCGCCCTATCATACGGAGATCGCTGGTTCGATTCCCGGGTGATGCTGTAACCTCTCGCAGCCGGAGGTCTAGAGAGAGCTGATTGGTCGAGCTCTCTCAGAGGGGAGGGATGAGAGGTACTTAGTGCTTCCACATTAATTACGGCTCTACAGCCAATCAGGAGTGTCTGTGAGCTCACGCAAGCGGAAGGAGCGGATAGCACTATCCTCCGAGTGTGTTACGCCGCCCCAATGGTGCGTGAGTGAGTAGTTCGAAATAAAAGTTTTTTAAAAAAGGACGAAAAACTCCCTAGATGTAATAACCTGGTCATTCAGTGCATTCAGGTCATCAACGCTGCTGAGCCTTTACCTGACCACCTATGTAGTATGCATAGTATATAGTACTATGGGCACTATGCATGATTGGTGCATCACTTTATGCATTTCCGTTCTTACCCTGCTACACCGATCATTCTGGAATCCGGTCAATTTGGACTTATCAGATCAAGACCAAGCTTTATGCTCCCTTGCAAACTGAAGCCTTTTTTTCTGATTAGTCTTATTAACAAGTGATTTTCACAGCTGTTTAGTCCCAATCCTGTACGTTCTCATCACATTATGTGTATGTATATGGAAATGCTCTTATTTTCACTTTTCAACAAAGCTATGTTTTTTCCTGTTGATTCTTCACCATGCAACTTCATCAAGTCATCTCCATTCATGATTTATTTCTGATCACATTTCGTTCACAAAGTCGATGGTTCAGCACTATCCTTCTAGGTTTTGTTAAAGTCTTGAAGGGTTCTTAACCCAGTTCCAGTGGAAATTCCATTCCGGATTAAGTCCACCTTTGCTGTTATAATAACCTTCAGTCTTCTGAGAAGGCTTTCCACTAGAGTTTGGAACATGGCTATGGTGATCCATCCATTCATCTTACAAGAGCATTAGTAAGATGAGGCACTGCTAGATGATGAAAGGTGTCTGGGGTGCAATGAGTGTTCCAAGTCATCAGGAGTACAGTGAGATTGAGGTCAGGGCTCTGTCGTTACTCGAGCAGTTCTTTCACTCCAGCCTTGGCAAGCCATGTCTTCATGAAGCTTGCTTTGTGCACAGGGACACTGTAATGCTGGAACATGTTTGGCCATCTTAGTACCAGTGAAGGGAAACTGTAATGCTACACAATATGACATTCTTACAAATTTTGTAGAAACAGAACCACATATGTGAGTGTGATCATGTAGCCAAATACTTTTCCACATACAGTCTATCTGTCTGTCTGTCTTTTCCATACCACAGCTTCTCTTTTAAAACGTTAAGAAAATAATTTTCTCTATTTGACCAGACTTTTGGAAACACTCATTTCCAAGAAACAGGCTCTTCTAGCATGAGCTTTGTCCCAGTTCCACTTTCCTGCCTGTTATTGTTTAAGTTCTCGTGAGAAATGCTCTGGCGAAATCAATCTGGCACACATGCACGCCTGGAGTTTAAAAAGACTTATAAACACAATCGCTCCAATTTTGGCACTTGAGCTTGAAACACAGCATATAAGATATAACTGCTGTGATGTGATGTGTTGTATGTAGCTGTACTGTACATGTTTTACAGATGAACAGAGTATATAGGATAACTATGCCTTCGAGTTGGATATGTGTATCAAAAGAGCCGAGGCTCTGATTCTGTGTGCGTTTGTGTGTGTGTGTGTGTGTATTACATTAGGGATAAAGAGAAACTATCTGTATGAGCTGTTCAACAGGCACTACTAAACCACTAGACAGGGGAAGGAAAGTTCATCCCACACGCTTTCATACTAGTGCACACACACACAAGTCCCTTTATTCAACAAAACAAAGATAACTCTTGCTGTACCAAGGTTAAATCCTCTAATTCTTTCATATCTGATCTTACCATCTCTCTCTCTCTGCATTTCCTCTTTTATTCCTTACCCTCAATAAAAGCCTGTCCAATGCCATTGACTCTGTTTAAAGGTCACTTTAGCTTCAATTCAGCTGAAAGGCTTTATTTGTAAGCCAGGGTCCTGCTAATTACACCTGCAAGTCCGGATGAATATGAATTCATCAGCCTATATCCTGTGTGTGTGTGTGTGTGTGTGTGCGTGCGTGTGTGTGTGTGTGTGTGTGTGCGTGTGTGTGTGTGTGTGTGGTTGTCGACCTTTAATGGCATGATTTTATGCATTGTGCTGCTGCCAGATGATTGGCAGACTGGGTACAAGTGCCCTGTGTGAATGAATCTTAAGATCCTACCACTGTCTAGTATCAGCTGTAAGACAAATATAACATTACAGTAACCACGAGAACCTTTTGATCTGTCTCCACTCTCGTTCCTTTCGATCATCGTCCTTATTTTCCCCCGCTTTCTTCCCATGAGGACGGGGAACCGAAATGGCACAGGGAAAAGAAACATTTACACCACAGCTGAAAACAACACACCCATGCTCATCACTTACAGTATTTATTCAGCTAAATTATACAGCACTCATTTATTAATGATCGTGATTATTCCCCTGCTGTTGAGCCGGCTGCTTTTCATCTCTATTCGTTCGAAAGATATAAAGTCGTCTAAATCTGACCAGCAAGTGTGTTATTTTATTGGAAAGGAGTCTGACTTTAGTTGAGAGTATGAGAATATACACTCGCATGTACACACTCGTATGCAGTACTTCAATAGCCCTAAATTTACGATAATATCTTATCTTATATGAGGTGTGTGTGTGTGTGTGTGTGTGTGTTGCACAGATATTGAGCAATTTGCTAGCCTCGGGTTTGGCTTGTCACTCAAGGTCAAAGGCATCTCTTTTTTAAGCAGGAAGGCAGTGGAGTGTGTGTGTGTGTGTGTGTGTGTATGTGTATGTGTGTGTGTGTGTGTTGGGGGTTGCAAATGTGTATGTTCCTGTATATTGAGAGACATTATGCTTCAGTTACAAGACTCTGATCTGGCCCTCTTGCCTGTGCAGTTGAGTCAGTGTTTTTGTTTTTGTCACTTTTATTAAACACTCCCTTCGTTTTAGTCAAGCTAATAATTGGAAACTAATCATCGTTTATTTAATCACATAAGGAGACCAACCACCGTTATACAGTGTATCATAATGTTAGACTCTAATTATTACTTTTTATAATTTTATTAATCATCCATCCATTCAAGCCAAAATGACTGGACGTCATAACCTATGACGTCACACATCAGTTGTGTGTTGACCCCCAACTTCAGGCAACCTACAGGTGTAAACACACTCACACACCCAACCATACACCATGGGCAATTTGCAACGCCAACCTGCGTACAGCACATGCTTGGACTTTGCCCGGAGGAAAAAATACCAAGCCTAGACAGAACATGCGATCCCTACACACAGACAAACCAAAGGTACGATTTTAACCACCAACCCTGGGTAGCAAATCAGTGTATTTTCTCACTGATTTGTTTTTGGCCAATTTCCACCCACCAGTCAGAGACAGGAGGCTAACAGACACATAAAGACATACAAACACACCTTTTACTCCCCAAGAGCATCATAACACACCCAGAGGAAAATGCTCTCTACCCTCTTACATGATCTCACAGATGCCCAGGGTTGCCTAGTGTAACTGTGATTGAGAAGGTAGAGAGAATATGTCCCTCCCAGCCAGAGGGCATGACAAATACCTCACTACCTATATCACACATAACAGTATTATTTATTAATATATTTTGCTTCCAAAGAGCCAGAGTTTCAGGTATTTTAATGTAGTCTGGAGGAGCAGGTCTCTAGTTTTCCTGAAGGGCTCTAGTTTTTGGCAGGTCTTTGACTCTCATTTTCACACTGACCTATGAATCATTCAAGAATGAAAAAAGCATCTAACTTAAGGCATGAACCAGTGAGAAACAGGAGCAGATGATGATATATGATCAGGCCGGTGATTAGTATACTGGTGATGCTGAATGCTGAGTGGTTGGAACAGACGAGAGGGGAAACGAGGTGGCTGCTGAGGTTGTTACATAAACAATCAATTTTTAAATTGTACATTTGCAGCCTATCGAGGAAGAATAAATTCCCATTTCTTTTATTCAGTATGCATAATTAAATTGAATAAAATGTAATATGAGGAGATGAGTGGTGGCTCAAGACTTTTGCACAGTACTGTACATGCAGCAGATCAGTAGCCAAAACACAAATTTACCCTCAACAGATTTTAGTTGCTACAGTGATGAGTCCAGCGATGCTCTACGGCTTAGAGACAGCGGCACTGATAAAAAGACAGGAGGAAGAGTTGGAGGCGGCAGAGATGAAGATGTTGTGGTTCTCTTTGGGAGTGACGCGGATGGATAGGATCAAGAATGAGTTCATCAGAGGGACAACCCATGTTAGGTAGATGTTTTAGAGATAAAGTCAGAGAGGCCAGATTGATGTGGTTTGGACATGTTCAGAGGAGAGATTGTGAGCATATTGGTAGGAGGATGCTGAGGTTGGAACTGCCAGGCAAGGAGGTCTAAAGGAAGACCAAAGAGGAGATTTATGAGGTGAGAGGACATGAAGTTGAAGACGTGAGAGAAGAGGATGCAGAGGATAGAGTTAGATGGAGGCAGATGATTCGCTGTGGCGACCCCTGAAAGGGATCAGCCGAAAGACAAAGAAGAAGATTTTAGTTGCTACACTATGAGACTGACTGAGATGAAGTCAGTACTACTCACGTATTCATGGTCTATAACGATTTATCCTGTATACAGGGTCGTGGGAGATGGGGGGTTGGCACAAGGGGGATGGGGGGTTGGCACAAGGCAGGGTACACCCTGGACGGGGTGCCAATCCTTTGCAGGGAATACACACATACACCTCTGGGATCAGGGTTTGATTCCCGCCTCTAGTCTGTGTGCATGGAGTTTGCATGTTCTCCCTGTGCTTGTGGGTTTCCTCCAGGTACTCAGGTTTCCTTCCATAGTCTAAAGACATCCAGATTAGGCTAATTGGTGTTCCCAAATTGCCCATAGTGTGTAAATGTGTATTGGCACCCCATCCAGGGTGTACCCTGCCTTCTTCTCTAAGTCTCCAGGGATAGGCTCCAGACCCCCCCGCGACCCTGTATACAGGATAAAGCACTACAGATGATGAGTGACTGAGTGATATATTATTGCTGCAATAATGTTCATATAGGTTTTGTATTTTTTTAAACTCTTTCTTGGTATGGGCTCAGCCCATGCAAAGGAGTTGAACACTAATACAGTATGTTGCGTTTCATTTTATATAATTACATTTCAGGAAACTCACAGAGGATAAGACCTGGTTTTCAGTATAACTGAATTCCATAACCAAAAAAACATTTTGATATTAAAGATTTCAAAGAAATCATTGCCAGTAAAGCCTACCAACAATGTCCTGAATGATGCAGCGAATAGATTTGTTTATATCTTTTCTCATTATTTGAGACTTGAGAAAGACTTAGAGTCATCACTGGTTGTGTTGAGAAATGGAGAGAACGTCGCTGGATAGACACTGCACCCTTCTGTTAGAAAATAGAAGTGCGACGTTCATAGACCATTGAATGGCTTAAGCAGGTTCTGGATATTATGTGTGTGTGCGTGTGCAGTACTAATAATACTTCATCTCTCATACTGTATTTGTGATTTATGAGGTCACATGCAAATATGTTCACTGTGCAACAGCTTTCACCGATCTCAACGGATTGCATGTGTTTTATGTGTGTATGTTCATTTTCAGTGGCAGCAGCACACAGCATGGCAGAGAATCAACGGGAACCAACCAGCAACAAACACAACCTTCACACAGGCCTGATCTTGGCTATGCTCATGCTGATGTTGGTCATAATGGCCGTGTTGCTGGTGACTGTTTACATCTACCACCACCCCAGCTCAGCCGCCAGTCTTTTCTTCATAGAGGTGCGTACGTACTGTATGTGCTTAATATGTTAAGTGGAAGAGTTTTTCATGAATTATTAATTAAAAACCAGTCAGTCTGAGTAAAAAGTATGCATTAGTAATAGTTCTTTTGTAACGTAGGAAATCATAACTACATTTTGTACTAATTAAATAAAGATGATTAATTAAGAGGCGTTCGGGTCAAACCAGGACTTTTTATAACAGAATACAGCTATAAGAGTGAAAACTCCCTTTATTTCTCTGTATAATCCCCTGCTACACTTATGCACTTATCCCACCGTTTAACTAATGCTCGGATACCATCAAGGTAGAAAGTTTTTCTCAGTACACCAGAGCCATGATCACACCATGCTTTACGTCTGACCTCCCAGGGACTCCTTAATAGCTCAAGCATGTGTAAATCACGAATGTAGAAAGCAACAAAGGTCAGGACTGTATGGGGGATACGGTCATGACTCCCAGATGAGTTCCTGTAATGTTCCAAGTGGTGTTGGTGAATGATTGTGTGTAGAGTTCCCATAGATAGATGCATCTCTTCCGCAAGTTGGCAACAAGTTATCTGTAAATTTTCAAGAATTAGGAGCTAAAAGATTTACAGGAATGACAGCAGTAGGCTCTAAGTCACCTCGTCACCGACGTACGGCCTTCTTTAAAACATTTGCACCATTGAAATGTTTTACTGTGGCTAAGAGTCTTAAAACCACACTGTGCTTAACATCTGTAAATGTCACTCAGTGTTACGCCTTCATTCATGAGACATTTTCTCACAAGTCACAGTTTGACTTTAACGCCCTTTAAAATTCCATTTTTAGTACAGTGTTATAAGCCCAGTTTCCACCATCACAGTGGTCTAAATTGCAGGTTGATTTGGCTCAGACACCCTCTGATGTCATTAGCTTTAACATAGCAGTGGGGAGCTAAGACGAAATACATTGGTACAACATAAAGTCACAGAGAAGCTGATAATTTGATACAAGAGGCCCAAACATAAAGCTGATCACTTTAAAATATCTCACCTGAGGGGCTGCGGTTCCCTACCGGGAAACCTGCGATAATCAACAAGGTGCTACAGATATTATTATACAGGAATATTGCATGAAATTTTCTGACTTGATATAATTAATCCCAGTGTTCATTAAATTGGGGAAGATACTCCCAGGCAGTTGTGATTTCATTGGGATCATTCACAACTGTTATCACAAACAAACAAATTATATTAAAAATATTAAAGATCTTACTAGTAATCCTGAAATGTAAACCTTCTCGCTGCCATATACCTAAGATAGACCACAACCTTTACGGATTCTGTAATAGATGGTGAACTTACGGCAGTCCTACGAGTCATAAAAATCTGTAGCTTCAATACAATTTTTTTTAGCATGATCAGAAATGTCCAACATGTCATACCAACAAGCTCCAGACCACTAGAGGTCACCCTAACACATATAGGTAAGCCATGTCGTCATGACTTGGCAGATTTTGTAAATTCATAGCAATTCATAGTAGTGATGGGAAGTTTGGATCATTTTAGTGACTCGGTTCTTTGAATCTCGTTCATCAAAATGAACTAATCGTTTTTTAGTTCATTTTGCTCTTTTGATCAGAAATAAAATAAAATGTTACATTTTCAATAAACAGATTCCCAACACATCTACATACACAAATTTTGTCTGTAGTTCCAATAATGAAAATATTACAATGCAACTAAGGACATATTATGATAAACAGAACGAGCAGCTCACCTCTCATATCTTCTGATCCGAGTCATTCCTTCGTCATGTGACTCCAATAGATGCTATGCAGTGCATTACACAGGAAACAGAATTGAGCGTTTTTTTTTCTCATGAGTCTTCTAGTCCGAGTTGTTCCTTCTTTTGAATCTATTGCTCTGCATAGTGTCTATGGGAGTCACGTGACAAAAGAACGACTGATTCAGACTAGAAGGCTCAAAGATAACTACTTAATTCTGTTTCCTGTACATAACAGACTACAGAGGTTTTGCGATGCTTTGCGCATGCGCGGCCAGTAGAAAATGAACGAATCACTCTCTGAGACTACTCGTTCTTCTCAGTCACGTTAAAGACTTGTTCAAAAAGAACGAATCGTTCATGAACGACCCATCACTAATTCATAGCAAAAGTTGCGCATGTGGGAATTGGGCTATAGATAGAAAGTGATTATTTAGCCATGTTTGGGCAGTGTTGCTATGTCGAACATATCATTTTAGAAAATTTGAGGTAAAAATGCAAACACGATAATTTCTCAAGGATTCTTCAGTTTTTCTAGATTCGTATAGCTTTTGTTTTTACATGGAAACCTGTCTAGCATTATTTCTAGGAATGTAAGCCATAAAACATGCTTTTCTTTCACCAAGACTTGGAATTGGTTGGGGAAAAAAATTATTTACTGAAATTTTATAGGAAAGTAGAATGTAAAATCCTGTCACAAGTGTGTTTATATTACTGGATGATTCAGTATATTGAAAGTGTATCATATCGGCACTATGTCGATTTTAGAAATAACAGCAAAAATGTGGATTTAAGATTTCATCCTCTAATTCGAACATAAGAACACGAATAACAAAGCGCTCTTGTGTTTGTGTAGAGACGACCGAGCCGGTGGCCTGCCATGAAGTTCCGCCGTGGTTCGGGGTATCCTGCATACGCCGAGGTCGAGCCTGTCGGCCAGGAGAAAGAGGGATTCATCGAGGCTGAGCAGTGCTGAGGTCCCGACCTTTGACCTTGACCTGCCCCCCGTATACTGCCCTGCCCCCTCTACACTCATCCATGTCCTACATTAATTTCATCAAACCACAGTGTGGATATAAAATCCTTCCTGCAAGTAAAAGAAGTAACTAGTGACTGATGAGTAGCAGCAGAGAATCAGATTCCTACAGCTTGATGATCAAACGAGTCGCAAAAAAAACTGATTTTGGGATCATCTCTAAACTGAGCTCTAGATCTGATCTAGAAACAGCTCACGAAGCCTCAATCCCACTGGAACAGATTTGGATTCAAATTAGATGCGTTCTTTTTACTTCCACTACCAAAACTTTGTAAAGATCATGGCTGTGCATCTCCGCTTTATGGTTTAAGAGAGTTGATTTGGGTCTTTCTATATCTTCGCAACGGGTTTTATGGGTTGTGTGTTCATTTCATTGTGTTTCGTTTTATTGTTATTATTATTTTTGGTGGGATTTGATGCAGATTGTGGCTTGAAACGCAATTATACTCAAAATCATTTTGTGCTTTCTTCTTCTTTTTTGCTACAATTGGAAAACGTTCTCTCTCTGTATCCAGCAGTGTCGCTGAACTTTTCCATGCCTATGACTCATACCTACATTACATTTTTGCACAAATAATTTGAATGCACATGTCTTTGTTTTTTTGTCTTTGTTTTTTGTAATTTTTTTACATTGGGTTACTAATGCAAGTTTACAAGACGGGCGCTTGTGGATCTTTGTCTCCTGTATGTGTCAGAATGGAGGTGGGTCACTGTTTGAATGATTTTTCTTGTTTATTGATTTATATTATGTTTCGGATGGTTTCGTCTCTTGTCCCGTGACACACTGAGTGAAGACTCCTAACATCCCACTGCAAACGTTTACTAGTCAGAACTGGTTCCTGTTCAGTTGCTTACACACGATACACGCAATAGACATGTCAGTGGAGGTTACCACACAAATGAGAATATATATTTGATATCTGTTCATATGTAATTACTTCTATAAAGGTATAATGGTGTTTAAATGTTAATTATCAGCTGTGTTCTCATGATATGAGTGGAGCGGGATTTTTTCGATTGAATGAAGACTAATAAAATCCTTCAGTTACATTCTGCAATTCATGAATTCTCCATATAGAATCAGAGAAATAGATTTCTATTAATGTAGCATAGATACAAGTAAATACTAACCACCGTACTTTTTCTTACAGTCATTTCAATATCGGTTATTGTTGTTACACTTTTAAGACTCGGTTGTCATTTTAATCACAGCTCATTTTAATCAACCTTCTAGTTGCAATTGTTTTACTGTTTTTAAGACCAAAGACCCATTTCACTGCATCATAACTACTGTTCCTTAGACCCTCTGCTCTTTCTCTCTCTCTCTCTCTCTCTCACACACACACACACAAACGCACACACAGACATGAATTATAGACTCAGGTCATGATTGGGAGAATTACAGAGAAAACCCGAAAGGCAAATAATTAAGATAAACAATCAATTACAGAAGCAAATAATTTTTGGAAAAAAAGAAGTTGCTTGTTTTACACAATGCTGATAGTCAATACTTATGAGAATGCAGGAAAGGTGCCTGGGACATCTTTTATTTTTAGGGCTTTTTTTAATCTACGATTGTGCTTTTTATGTTTTTTCTTTTCTGTATCACTGGACTCATTTATCGAATTTCATCCAGCCTGAGTGTGTGTGTGTGTGTGTGTGTGTGTGTGTGTGTGTGTGTGCGCTTGGAGTTTTTAAGTGAATGAATGACAGATGAGGAGAATGTTATGTTTAACAGCAAGTCATGCTCTGAAATACAGGATTTTTTTCACAATCTAAGTCCTCTGAGAGCCACTGGACTAGTTGAAGCTGTAACTCAATGTGCTCCTCTATCACTACTGTCAATTTGATTGCATTTTAAATCAATAAAGTTGTTTAAACAAGGCTTCACTTTGATGTTTTAGAAATTGAGTGTAAAGATTTGAACTGACTTTTACTGCTGTTTAGAAATCAAACAAAAAAATGCATCTAAGGAAATAGCTGATATTACAGGAATTGTGTTAAGAAGCGTCCAATGGATTGTTAAAACCTAAACGGATAGTGCTGAGCTGTCGACTTTGTGAAAGAATTGTGGTTAGGGAAATAATCATGAACGACTGTAATTGGAGACCAGAGATAGTGAAAGCATTTTCAGACACACAATGTCTCTCAACTAAACAGTAGAGTGGCCATAAGTCATTGACATCTTATTATACAGTTGAGGGTTAAGGGCCTTGCCCAAGGGCCCAACAGTGCAACTTGGTGGTTTGAACCTGGGACCTTCTGAACCACAGTCCAACACCTTAACCACTGAGCTATCCCTGCCACGAGGTAAATTGCATTCTTTAACAAAATTGCTAGGGAACATAACAATTGGACTTCGAAAAAGGTCATGTGGTCTGATGAGTCTAGACCAGACTGACCCTATTCTAGAGCGATGAGCATTTCAGGGTAAGAAGGAAAGAGCATGAAGCAATGCACCCATCATACATAGTGGCCACTGGACAAGCCTCTGGAGGCAGTGTTATGATCTGGGTTTGCTCAGGTCTAGGCTCAGCAATGTCACATGGCCAAAATATGAAGTCAGCTGATGACCTGAATGTACCGAATGGGTTATACAGATTATACTATTGATGTGTTTTTTCTTCCCTAAAGGCACAACCATATTCTAGGATGACATTGCCAGGACTTTCAGTCTAAATTTGTGAAAAAGTGGTTCTGAGAGAAGGAGGAAACATGTTACTTGGTTTGCCTGGAAATTTTACTTGGTTTAAGTATTAACGGTCAACATACAAATCATTGTGAAATAAAAGCTAATGTGGTTTATGCTATGAGAAAGTTTTACTTTTGTAAAGACTTAACAAGCATCTTACTTTTGTAAGATTAGTAAATAAGTATTTTTGGTTTGTCCAAAACAATTCAATTCAACAATTATTATTGTACTGTAGCTTAAGCCAGTTATATTAAAATTAAATTAAATGACAGCTGAGATATTTTTATTGTGAAGGGAATTCCCATGTGGGAATTTTTATATACTTATATAAAATGTAACATTCTATATAATTTTTATATACTAATTATAATAAGAACATTAAAAATATATATATTTTATTTTTTTTACACTCCATACAGTACATAGTACGGTTGTTATCACTTTTTGGCAATACGATGTCTGACGGATTCAAAAGGAGTTTTGAACCAGTTTAATCTGGTTCAAAACTGGTTTAATCACTGCTGTCATAAATATCCTGTCCAGAGGTAGAAACTGGTACTCAGAGTACAATGCCAGAGCTGAGTCAGAAATAATCGTTTCTCCTTATCTTATTATTGTCCAGCCATAAATCAACTCAAATCCTGTGACCCTCCAAGCACAATCTGCCAAGACAAGCTAGTCTATTCTTCAACAATTCTGACACATTCTCGAACCGAATTTCATCATGAGCTGCTTTTCATGAGCTGATTCTACTCCAAAAAATCGTTCTTTTTTTTTTTTTAAAGTAAAATATTTTCAGCCATCCAGAAACTAAATTCTCTTTATGTGACCTATCAATACAAGCACCTACCTATGTAGAGATAGCATCAGATTAATTGTCTCTAGGACCATTTGGGTCTAATGTACAATGTACAATAATCTACAGGAGCAGTTCCAGCATTATGGATGTGACATCTGGACTAAATTTCACTTTAATCTCTTCAGCTAAACAAATAAATCCTCAAGATCCATCTAATCATTTACTACATCCTGAAAATATACAGCATTTTATCAGCATTATGGAGGTGACATTAAATGAACTAACGTTTATGAATGAGTACAGGTTTTCCACAAACTGAATTTTAAAGACAACTGCAGAAACCGGAAGCATGAAAAAGTGTTGATTTGAAAATGTTTAAAACATTTTTTTGAAATGAATGATTAAGAATAAACTATTTCAATTACAAGTAAAAGTTTTGACACTACAAGCATATGTACGAGGAGTGTTCAAGTCAAACCGGAACTTGTGATGAAATCTCGCATGAATAATGGAGTAAAACAGATTGACCTTTACAGAAGACTACAACTTCACAGTACGGAGATGAAACTCTTGATTTTGCAAGTTCTATTACTTAGAAATCATGGAGGGGTCTACAATTTCCACAGTGAGAGACAGAATCTAAAAAGAAAAATCCGGAAATCACATTGTATGATTTTTTAACAATTTATTTGT
>JAQMYJ010000001.1:24726821-24737037 GCA_030014305.1 Clarias laeviceps
CACCAATAGATATTAATTAGAAAAGCTAAACTGAATATTTTTACTGGGATTAGTTCATATTTTCACAGCTGAAATAACTGTTGTGGTATAAGTGAATTATAACGTGCTGGAGTAGTTTTTCATCTTTATCTGATATACTTTTTCAATTTTTCATCTGTGATTCACTCTCCGACTAAAGTACAGGGAGTGCATTTGGTTGATGATGAAAGAAGTACAACTTAGCGTAAACAAGGTGGACTCAATAAAAAAAGAGAGTTCTGCTGTACAGAAAGACAGACTGACACATACTGTACTGTACGTGGGCTTCAACCTGAAATAATAATATTACTGATTACATTAAAGCTGATCAGCTTATTTTTAGCTTTAGCCATTTAACTATTTCTACAAACTCTTTTCTTGTCAACGATGGGTAATAAAGCTAGTTCTCCCTACAGTCTTGAACAGACTTTCACCTGTTTGGAGCCCTGAAAGCAGCCCTACGAGGATGAAGATTCATTTGTGTTGAATAGCTCTTTTCATGGCTTATAGTTTAGCCTAAAACATTTTTACTATAATTCGAGGGAATACGAAAGCTTGTTGGGAGATGGACAAAGCGTATGGAAAAGCAAGAAGATTATGTCAAAAGGCAAAGTTTACAACCAGAGTTTTGATGATGTTTGACTCACTAGTATAGTTTTTTTTTTTTTTGCTTTTTGTTCCTGTCAATCTGATGTTCCACACTCCACAGTCCTGCAGGTGGCGGTAGTGCACCGATAAGCTGCTGTCTTTCGCCAAGAAATCTCAAAGAAGAAGAAGACGCAGAAGGTGGAGGAGACGTTACAGAAATACAATATTTAGAGAAAGCTTTTCTAAATGTTCTCGAATGGCTGAGGCCTCGGGGCAAGGTAAGAGTCTTAAAGAAATGAACTTTATGCGCTGTTTTAGCTGGGTAGTTTGGTGAGACAGTCAGCAGTGAGGCTAAGAGCGAGGTAGCTAGCTTTGCTAACAGCTCGAGGGTTAGCTCGGCTAACGCTGCTCTGTTAGGAGCTGTAGGGCTGTAGTGGTGTTAGCCTACTTTCCCCCCATGTCACACCAAAACCAGCTCCCACACACGGACAAGCATTAAAAACTGAAGTAGTTAAAGTGTTAGTGTGTCTGGTAGTGCACAGCAAATAGATTAGACATCTAGTGTTGGGTTAAATCTTAATCTGTTGAATGAAAGTTTACAAAAGTCTGATTAGTAGATTGCTATACTACACTTTGAACTGATGTGCGACTCGTATAATGTTTATGCTGACAGTAACTCATCAGAATCAAATGTAAAAGCAGGAATTTCCACTAATCAGCCATAACATTAAAAGCACCTGCCTAAAACTGTGTATGTAAGATTAAGATTCAATATTTGTCCCATGTACCTTTTAAAGCACAGCAAAATTATTTTTTATATATCCCAGTTAGGAAGCTGCGATCAGAGCACGGGTTCAGCCAGGGTAGATCGTCCCTGAAGCAGATAGGGTTATGGGTCTTGCTCAAAGGGCTCAACGGTGGCAGTTTGGCGGTTCTGGTGCTTAATCCCCCGACCTTCTTGTCAGCAATTTGCAGCGTTAACCGATTGAGCCACCACTGCCCCCGAAAGAAGACGTTTGGAGATGGCTGGGATTGAATTCCACCCGTGTCTTCATACACACAAAGTATGCGCTCTACTACTGAGCTACATCCCCACCCCGTGTATTTTCCGCGTATACCACTAAAACAGATCTGATCCGTTGCGCCATAGGATCCTCAAGACTTCTGAAGGTTTGGTCCTGTGGTTTCTGGCATCAAAAGCAGTCCTGTAAGTTGCAAGCCTTTTTCACCGCTTCATGGTCCAGTTCTGCTACTCGCGTAGGTGCTTTTGGTCATGAACAGGGAACAGGATGGTCACACTTGATCATACCTAGTATTAACCTTTTCAATAATTTGTGCTCAATTTCTTAATTAGAGTGAACCCGTCAAGCTAGGTCATCAGTGAGTCTAGAGCGCCCATGACCCTGTCACCTATTACCTTCCTTGAACCAGATTTGGTAGGTACTAACCACTGCGTACTAGGAGACTATTTTGGAGATGCTCTGACCCAGTTGTCTAGCCATCACAGTCGTCTTGGCCTTTGTCAAAGTCACATAGCTCCTTACAGTTGCACATGTCAAATGTTATTTGCTTCATCTTTCAGTGGTTTTGAAGTTATGGCCGATCTGTGAATCAATGATGCGGCAGGCTATTACACAATAGTTTAAAGACAGTAAAGTCAAGGTATAGGAGAGACCCTGACCACCATCCGATAGAAATATTGTGGGCGGAACTGAAATAGTGTGTGGGAGCAAGGAGCTCTACAAACGTCAGGAATGGGTTAAAGTTCCAGCAACTTCTGTACTATTATTCTGACATTTTACAGTCTTAAAAAAAGTAGTGATTCTAAATGACCCAAGACAGAGAATTTTTTTTTCAATAGGACTAAATGGCAGGAGTTTAAATGTATTTGGACAAGGTATACGCATTTACCTTTATGACTTTAACTGTATGTTTTATGACTACTAGTGGGGATTCTGAGAGTGATATTGCAAAATCCAGTTTAATCCGTGTTCAGACATTTGTTAACAACAGATTAGCTTATGTTGATTTTCAGAAAGATGTCTTTGAAAGATGGGAAGGGCTTAGGCCTGCTAGGACAGCCTTCTGAAAAACCTGGTACCACTACAATTATAATTAATTAATATGTTGTGCAACTCCAGCCCTTACAATTTTGCCCACTTTTTGTATTTATTTTCAGGCGCAGAACAACCTAATTATGTACCAGGGAGGACCGGCCAGTCAGCGTCCAGAAGGGGTCATCCACGGTCAGGCCACAATAGAAAACGGGGAGGTCATAGGGGAGGTCATCTAGAGGAGCAAAATGAATTGTACGACAGTGAAGCTAAGCACGTATCACACAACAGCTCATCTGCTAGATTTGAGACAAGGGGAGGGAGGGGAAGAGGAAGAGGAGGGAGAGGGGGTAGGGGTAATAGTGAGCGTTGGTCCCAGGGTCAACGATGGTCAAGGAATGAGAGTGATAATGGCTCCTCAGTGCAGGACAACAGATCTGACCTTGGCCAACAGTTCAGCGGCATACCTGCGTACAGAGGCTCCGATAGGGAGAATCAACAAAAATACCCTGAAGAAGCATACATGGGCGAGTTCCAACATGAGCCCAAAGAAAGCTGGCCACGAATGTCCAGGAGAGGTCGAGATACAAGAAAGCCGTTACCCAGACTGGGAGCAAATCAGGATGATCATGCAGCAGATGTAGATCATACAGCCAGTGTAGTGGCTACCGAATTAGAGCACGAGCACAGGAACAACAGAGGATGGAGAGGAGGAGGAAGGCAGGGTCACTCTTGGAAGAAGGGGTCCGCTGTACACGCTAGCAACCAAGGAAACTGGAGAGAGAGACCACCACCACCACCACCGCACACGGACAAGGCAGAGGAAGAGAAAGTGAGAGAAGACAAACCCAAAGGAAGCAAAGAGGAGCCGAACTGGAGAGGTGCAAAAGAGCATGGGAGGAGACCTCAAATTCAAGAGCAAGGACAAAGGAAAGGAGGACGTCCCGAGAAGAGGACTGGGCCGGTAAAACGTGTCGAGCTGCCCAAGAGCAAAGAGACCCAGACCGGTAAGGGTTCAGGTGTTATTTCTACAATCTGTAATAACATTTCACATTTGTGCGCATTAACATAATAACCAATCATGCATAATAATAGTAACAATCACAATCTGTTACATTGATGAATCTCTTATTCCAGTTTAAATTTAGAGGCAAAACAAAAAGTCAAACCATATTACACAACCAGTCTTAATTAGAGCTCTAAATGCCAGACACATTCAGAGCACTTTCATCATTTAAAAATAATTATTGTCAATCCTGAGAAATACTTATTGTTGAGTTGAGGGAATCTAGACTGAATGATTAAGTCTAGAAATGTTCTTATTTAATGGGACTCATTTGCATTTTTTTTATGTTACGTTCTCATGGTACTGTATGTATTACATTATGCACCAAAACATACAGTACTGAAACTCTGGCATGGGCGTTTGTTGATGAGGCATATCTCTAGCTCTAGCCATGCTGCAGGAAAGCCTTCCAGGACAAATCCTTTCATGTGGTCCTGACTTCCCATATCCGTCCCATTCCCTCGAACTAGCACCACCTGATGCCCACTTGTAGGGAATGTTAAAGGAGAAAGTGTTCTGGAGTCTGCAGCAACCATTATGTTTGAGAATCTGCGTGAATGATATGAATACTGTTTACAGCGAGGCGGTGTACACACACTTCGAAAACTTACATTACACATGCCATGGTAAATCACCACGCTAATAGTATGTTAGTTTCTTTCGGGAGAAATATTCATAATAGATAATAAAATATAATATTGTTCATCTTTTCATTTTAGTACTGGATATTTTGGCGCATAGTGTAATTTTGATAATTTGTTTTGGCATTTCACTAATAAATACAATTAAATTATATTTACAAATTATATTAAATTTTCTGTAATCTGTAAATCTTTTCTTAAATTGTTCAGTGATTATTTCCTCAAAATACATATACCTGTACAGATTGCATAAAGATTATGTTGCTATGTATAGGATGATTCTATACATTGAAAACATAACGATTAATAATAAAATTTTCTGTCAGAACGATTATAATATTTGAAGCGTTTTCAGGTTGCCTGATTGAGCAGCTGACGGAGGAGAAATACGAGTGCATGGTGTGTTGCGACGTGATCCGTGTCATGGCGCCGGTTTGGAGCTGTAACAGCTGCTTCCATGTCTTCCACCTGAACTGCATCAAGAAGTGGGCTCGCTCTCCTGCATCGCAGGCTGATGGTACATTCACACATGGAAAACTGACTATACTCGTTTCCAAACATTTAAGTGATCTGCCTTTGATGGAAAAAGACAGATTGTCAAATAAAGCGTGTTTGTTTTGCAGAGACTGGCGAAGGCTGGCGTTGTCCTGCTTGCCAAAACGTGGCATTGAAGTTCCCAACATCTTACATCTGCTTCTGTGGTAGGAAGCATCAGCTGAGAAATGAACTGGTTTGAGGTTTGCTTGTTTAAACAACTATTGTAAGGAGGGTTTTTTTTGTTTTTTGGTCTGACTATCAGGGAAGGTGACCAATCCGGAGTACCAACACAGAGAGATTCCACACAGCTGTGGTGAAGTATGTGGGAAGAAGAGGACTGTTGGAGACTGCAATCACCGCTGCAACATGTAACGTTATTAATACTGACCTTAAAACCCAAAGGGTTAAATATTGCTGATAATTTACTCATAAGCAAATGCTTTGCCAATTTTTTTTTTTTTTTTACACCAAGGAGGCGGTGTAATATAGGAATACTATAAGAATTTAAGAAGTTGTTACAGAGAATTCCTAAAAATAGGTTATCCTATTCTGCAGTTTGTGCCACCCAGGGCCTTGTCCACAGTGTCCAGCGTTTACTACCAAATCCTGCGTTTGTGGAAGAACCAGGTAACACTTGTCAAAAAACCCGTACGTTACTGCATTACTGGACAGTCAATCTTGCATGTCTTATCTGAGAGTCTGTGTGTGTGGTTGTGTGTGGTTGTGTGTGGTTGTGTGTGGTTGTGTGTGGTTGTGTGTGTAGTAAGCAGGTGCGTTGCAGTCAGACAGGAGCTCTGCGCTGTGACCAGGAGTGTGGAGCTCAGTTAAATTGCAAACAGCACTGCTGTACACAGATTTGCCATCAGGTCCCATGTCAGCCATGTCAGCTCAGTGTCCAGCAGGGTAAGTTTACACAGCTGAAGCAATCAAATGTTAAAACGTTAGAGTTACTTTCTGTGAATGTGCTTCTGTTGGGATATACAGTTTATGGCCAAAAGTCTGTGGAGATTACAGTAATGTGTCAAGTTTTAGGCAACAAATTAATGTAATATTAATGTGTACTAGTTATCCCCTACTTACGAACGAGTTCCTATTCAGGTGTACGTTTGTAGGTCAGATTTGTTCGTAAGTCAGGGAAAAAGTGAGTTTTGTACACCTTTGACGCAAATATACAATATAAAGCATACCTGTATATATTTATCATGTTTATGCATTATTATGTGCAAAAAGAAACGATTTACTGTTTCCAGACATAACTTGAAAATTAATAAAATACAGGTAGTCCCCAACTTACGAACATTCGAGTTACCAATTTCTGCAGATACGAACGGACCACAGTTCTACGAACGTTCATAGATGCAAATAAATCATGGAAGTAGCTCACGTGTATTTGGACAAACAAATAGACACTGCACTGCACCAGATACCAATATTTACAATAATAAACAATATTTTTAGTGTGTACATAAATGTATAGAATGTGTGGGGGAACGCGAGAGAAATGAGTTCGTCTCACCTGTTTCATTGGATCAGTCTGGAAGCATGATGAACAAGAATTCACATAGTTCACAGTCCAATACAGTGGAAAACAGCTCTGAGACAAAATGGCGTCCAGGATTCCCCTCGATTTAAAGGTGCAAACACTCACATTTGACGTATGAGATTAATTTCCTTAGGTGCAGTTATGGTTTTTAGCCACATGATGGCAGTGTGGGGAAAGTGGCAGAGATTTGGTGAAGTGGATGGTATGCTTTCCATTTTATATTATATGTCAAAGACATATAAGACTCACCATGTCAGACTTAAGAACAAATCCAACATACACATGTGCCTCCGAAACAAAACTACCTGAAACATTACATAAGAATATTTGCATGTCTGTAAAGAAAGCAACATATTACATGACAGAACAGTTTTCAGAAGGAACCAAATAAATCCTAATGGATGCTTCTGGGTTTTGCATAAAAATAAAAAGGAGTGAGTGTGTCAAAGTTAAAGGAGCTACTCGTATTCCCCAGCCCGCTCAGTAAAATCTAACCATTTGTTGCTTAAGCCACCTCCCTCAAGTATCATGTTTGCTCTGTGTATTGCGTAGTGTGTTACTGCGGGGTGGTGCACAGGGAGGTAGCATGTGGGACTGACCAGGAGAGCTTTGATGGCTCAGGATATTTCTCCTGCCACAAGCCATGTGGGAAGTAAGTTCTGTTCACATTTTCCTCTTTGCTTTTATTTAATGATTAAATAAAAGCCAACACTGTTGAGAAGATACTTAATTAAATAATTTAAAATAATTGCATGAAAAAGACTTTAAATCTGAGGTTACATTTTCCTCAGGATGCTGGAATGCCGTGCTCACCGCTGCCAGCAGGTGTGCCACCCAGGACGGTGCCAGACATGCCCTCTCTTGCCCATTCTGGTGTCTAGCTGCCCTTGTGGACAGACGCCCTTAGCCAAGCTGCTGGAGCTCGGCTACCCAGAGAGACGATGCTGCACCGACCCAATTCCATCCTGTGGAAAGGTCTGCAGCAAACCACTGCCTTGTGGTGACATTGGTAAGCCTGCGCATGTGTGAGAGAAATGTTTAGTAATGAACACAAACACATTAAACCTGACAGGTTTTGGACTCCACATTCTTTCTTTTTTTTTTATTTATGTTAAAATTAAGTATCTAAAAGTATTGACACACATGATTTAATTTGATTGTGCTGCCTGCATTGCTGTAGATCAACAAAATCCTCGTATCTTGTACTTAATCGTGTTCACATCATGATGGATGTAAATATCAGCAGGGTGGCTTTTTAATGTCAAATAAGATGTATGTCTGTATTTATTTATTTTTATTTTAAACATGATCGTCTAGTACTTGAGCTTTGAGATAAAAAATTTTTTTTTAGTTAAGCTTATTTCGTGCTGGTCGATTTGATTCATTGAATTGATGGGTTATAGTAGATTCACACTTATACAATTATTTAGGTAATTCTACAAATTTCAAATGGTATACAATACAAATTATTTTCTTCTCGGGTGATTGTTTTTAGATTAGGTTTTTTTTTTTTACGTGAATGCTTGATCCTAAGACTCGATGAATTAATCAGTGATCAGATAAATAAAATTAAGCATATAGTAGACATGAGCTTTTGAGATGAGAGCGATCAAGACCAGAAGACCACAACAATAATATAAATAATAAAAATTGTATTTTGTGTGTCTTGGTAAAATTATATGACCTTTAAACAAGCAAACTAAATACTTTTAAATTTGTGAAAAATATAGCTGCTTGCAACAAACACTAAACAGCGCTGTTGAAATCAGATTGTCCGTCTGCTTATGATTTATCATTTCATCCAGTTCATTAGTTAATAAATCTGGCAAATACCTAATGAGCTCACTTCTGGGTGAAGTGCAATGCAAGAGAAACTTGCCAGGAAGGCTGCTTAAACATCCAAATAGATACCTTTTCTCCTGGATAACTATCATGGTACTCAGTTGAACATTTTTCAGTTATAGCTGAAATTACCTTTTTAGCCTTATATAAACTTTTTCTTGTTTTCACCTCTTTCGCTTATAGACACTATTCATTTTTGTGATAAACTTTGCCATGAGGACAAATGTGGCCCATGCCCTCTCACCTCCACCGTTAAGTGCAGATGTGGCAGTAAAAGCAAGGTTAGTCTGTAATGGCTAAATTCATTAACATATCCTATATAACTGCCAGAACTAGAAATACCATAATATCTCCAACTTTTCCCTTTTTTTCTTTACTTTAGGAGGTTCCATGTGCTATGATCCACAGTGAAGGTGAGGAATGCAGGTTATACAGCACAATGAGACCAACCAGTTAATACAAATATTATATTACATCACACTTTGATCCTAAGTTTTACATGTTTCCTCCATCGCTAGACGAATTGCTGTTTACCTGTGAGAAACGTTGTAACAAGAAGCGCTCATGTGGCAGGCACAAGTGTGGAGAGATGTGCTGTGTGGTAGGTCACTTGTGAAATTTTTAATTTAAAACAAAAATGTAAATGCAATTACAGCATGTTTAATGTTTCTTTTTGTGTTAAAACAGGACACGGACCATAAGTGCACAATTATCTGTGGCTACAAGCTTAACTGTGGGCTTCACCGCTGTCAGGAGGTGTGTCACAGAGGAAACTGCCAACCCTGCTGGCAAACCAGTAAGCGTTTAAACCGCCTTTCTGTCACTCATTTATAGATTTTGTCTTTCTTACGACATTTATAGCATTTTACTTCATCATTTTTAAAAACATTTTCAAATCTATTTATGTTATTTTTCAGGACAAGAACCATGACAAACATTATATTATGCTTATTTTATTTAGGTTTTGATGAACTGGCCTGCTACTGTGGTGAAACGGTCATGTTCCCACCTATCCCCTGTGGCACCAAACCACCAGAGTGCAAAAACACCTGCACACGCCAACATGACTGTGATCACCCAGGTATATTATCACCCTGGCTGATGTTTAATGCTTAAACACTGTTAGTAACTGCACACTAGAGGGCCCACTCATACAGTCTGTATTGTTTAACTGAGTACCCTATTGGACGTCTCCTCACACCGCCTGGATCGAGGGTTTTAGTCTCACATCTGGTCCTTTGTGGAGATTACATGTTCTCTCTGTGCTTGGTGCATTTCCTAAAGGTACTCCAGTTTTCCCCGCAGTCCAAAGACATGCAGTATAGGCTGATTGACATTTCCAACTTGCCTGTAGTGTATGAGTGAGTGAGTGTGTATGCTTGTGCATCCTGTACAGGGTGCCAATGTATTGCAGGACAGACGAGCACACACACAACGGACAATTTGGGAACGCCAGTTATCCTAATCTGCATGTCTTTGGACTGTGGGAGGAAACCGGAGTACCTGGAGAAAACTCACCAAGCATGTTCCCTTTCAGGGGTCTCCACAGCGAATCATCTGCCTCGATCTAACCCTATCCTCTGCATCCTCTTCTCTCACTCCAACTAACTTAGGGCTGTAGCTATCGAATATTTTAGTAATCGAGTATTCTACCAAAAATTGGATCGATTAATCGAGTAATCGGATAAAATGTACTTTTGCTTAATTAAACAGCAATGTAAAATATGTAAGAGAAACAAAGATTAAGTGGTTTTCTTTTTAGAAAAATTTACTTTTATTTTTTAAATGCATACAGTATTTTATCAAAAATAAACATTCATTGTTATACAAGGAATAGCTTAAAGTTGACAGAGATGAATTAAGTGCATTACAGTGCCATACATTCTTATTTTAAAGCCTTTTCTCAGATGCAAAAACTAAAAAAAAA
>JAQMYJ010000001.1:24737618-24750828 GCA_030014305.1 Clarias laeviceps
CCTCCAGCTCTGCCTCCTGTCTTTTCTTCAGTGCCACTGTCTCTAAGCTGTAGAGCATCGCTGGTCTCACCACTGTCCTGAACACCTTTCCTTTCATTCTAGCTCATACTCTGTCACACAACACACGTGGCACTTTTCTCCACCCGTTTTAAACTGCCTGCACAAACTGCCTTCACCTCCTTTCCACTATCTCCTACACTAAGTACTTAAAGTCCTGCTTCTTGTTTACCTCTGCTCTTTGTACCCTCACCATTCCACTTGGGTCTCTCTCATTGACACATGTATTCTGTCTTGCAGCTTGTATATATTGATATATGTTTATATTTGGGATGTGTTTAGGAATTTTGGTGACGTTTTGTTGGGGACCCCTAAAATAGACAAAATGTTGTAAGTGTTGAGATTATAATATTGGTGGCTAATTATACGTAGCATTTACATTCCCTTAAATGTTTTCCGCCAGTTTTGCACTCCTGCCACAGTGAGGAGAAATGTCCTCCCTGTACCTACCTCACCAAGAAGTGGTGCATGGGCAATCATGAGGTAACGCACCATTCAACACCCAATACAACACTAACCCTGCCAAAGATCGAAGCCAAAATGTCATTCCAAACCATGATAACTTCCTTTCCCTCATCCTGGCTAAAATTTCCAAATGCTTTGTAGCATTTTAAACAAATACTGTATAAAAAATAAAAAAAACATAAAGGGCAACAATAATTCTGTTCCATACTTTTTCCTCTTTGTGTCTCTTTCCTACTCCTTTGTTTTCTCTCCAGCAAAGAAGTAATATCCCGTGCCACCTGCAGGATATCTCGTGTGGTTTGGTCTGTAATAAATCATTGTCCTGTAGTCATCACCGCTGCAAAAGAATATGCCATCGTGGAGAATGCCAAGCTGAAGGTGATTGTAAGCAGCCTTGTCCTCACCCCAGACCTGAGTGTGGGCACCCCTGTAATGCTCCATGCCACCCTGGCACTCCCTGCCCACACACCACTTGCACTGCCAAGGTATAACCATCTTTCCAGTTCATAAACATGCTTGTGTTCCTGTGTTAATATGGATTTTTAGAGTTGGAGTTTTAGAAACTTCTTTTTTTTTTTTTTTTTAAAAAACAAAAAGAAGAGGCAGTCAGTTAAATAAAGAATTGAAGTTTTATTGTTTACAATATTATATATACAAGTTGCCTTTTACAGTTGCATCATAACGATGATTAATGTCAGGATTATCTTGCATGAAATGCATGTTTTGTCCTGTAGGTGGCAATGCAGTGCGATTGTGGCCGCAGGAAGGAGACGATTCCCTGCATGGACGCAACCAGTTCCTCCCAGAGGTCAGTGTTCCACTGCACCCGTACTGTGTGTTTGACAGAATTCACTTGATACTTTTTAGATTTAGTCAGGATCAGGATTATATCAGTGGAATAACAACAAACCTTCAATGAAATGCATTTAGCATAATGGGTTTTATTATGTCATCATATAACACATTCAGAAATAAGAAATTCAGAAAAAATAAGTTTAGAGGTTTAGATTTTTGAGAACATCAACTAAGGCTGGAGATACACTACACAACATTACACAGGATTTTGTATCGGATTAAAATTCATAAAAGTCTGTCCTAGTCTGCAACAACTGGCACAGAAATCTGTATGTAGGGGTATAGACTCAAATCGGAAAGGGTGTGAGAAGAACAGACTGAGCACAGATGTTTGATCTACCCATGTTTGATCAAACAGTAGTGTTCAATAGTTATCACGAAAATAGAGGAGGCAGGATCATTCACTACCCACTCTCCGTTCATTCTGTTATTAATTTATTTATTTTATCAGGTGAAGTAAAGTTTTGTCGCAACAAATTTGCAAACATTGCGGCTTTCTTTAATCTTTTTTTTTTTCATGAGAGTTTGGAGCATTTACTTGGCCTCAAGTTGTGTTGTCTGGGATCCCTCATCTGGTACAGACGTTTATGTGCATGATCCACCATATTTGAATCGTCATAAGAAATTTGCAGAAGTCTGTCGGTTAGTGGATACTCCTAGTCGTTTCAGAATTTGTAGTAATGTGGCCCCAGCCTTAAGGTTTAATGTGGCACCAACAGCACTGGGTGACAGAAAGTACAGCAGAAAAGTTTCCAGTTTCCCTATCATTATGATTGAAGTTAATATTTTAATGACCGTTTCACAAACTTTGAGGTTTAAATGAAACATAATATAATTAAAACATTTTACTTAATATCATACTGTGTATGACTGTGTATATGACACATAATTTGAATTTGAAAAGTGGCAGTGAGTCTATAGACCTGTCAACAGAATAATATAGAGTTCACTAGGCTGTATGATGCACTCACACACAAGGAGTACTTTTTTTCCCTCTCAGCATGCTTTCGCATCATTATAGTAAAATACAACATATATGGTCACTTGTGCTATCTCAAGCTATACTTAAATCAGTATATGATTTATATTAAATGTATTGCTAAAGTTAAAAACATTCGGATTATTACTTTTTTTGTTTTCTTAACTCTGGTTCTTGAATTCGGTGTCACACCAGCTCCAAAAAACATACTGCATTTTAGAGAGTGGACTAGAATATAAAGCATCAATTGTAGGCCTCAGGCATCAAACTGCAGGAAGGATTTGGCAGTATACTTTGTTTTTGGCATACATAATGGTACTGATTCACATAAGTTTTTCAATAAATATTTTTACGTTACAAATTGAAAAAAGTATTTAAAGTAATATAAAAAAATGGAATTTTTAATGTACATGTGGAATGAGCAGTCATAACACCAGACAATGTAATAATAGCCCACAAATGTAATAACCAATAAATGTAATGCAAATCTGCAGTGTTTAAAGTAATAATTCTACAAGCGTTTGTGGAAAAATGAAAAATCTTCAGTTTTTAAAAGTGTAATATCTTCCTCCAATTGTAATCTAAAAATGATTACATCTTTGGGATTATGAGAATAAAATCTGCAGATTTTCATTACATTCATGGGTTGTATCATTTGTGGGCGGTTATTACTTCGGCAGGTGTTACAACAGTCGTACAACATGATGTGGTGGCACGTTGATGTGTCAAGCGAGAGCAAAATAACCTGGTTTTCATCACGTCAACTTGCTTCCTGGTTAAGAGTTGCTGCATCATGTAGCAGATATAGCTATGGGCTATAAAAATAAAGGCTTTTCGTATATCTGTACAACAAGGGGCAGCTTTCTAATGAAGCAGCAGTACTGATTTCTTCTGTCTGTCTTCTTTTGTCTCTAGTCAGTGAAGCACTAGATTACTGTATTAATAATGAAAACCACTCTCTTTTTGTGTCGATATAGATATGCAGCTATTGCTGTGGCCAGTAAGTTGTCAGATATGCAGTTAGGAGAGTCTGTGAACATCGCTCAGCTCACGAAGAAAGACCAGAAACAGGCCAGGTAAAATTCATCAGTTAGTAAATTCCTACTGCTGTTTGTGTAAAATCACAACGTTCAGACTGATTTCTGATTCTTTGTCCTTCTCTGTTTCCAAGGCTGGAATGTGATCAGGAGTGTGCAACGCTGGAGAGAAATCGGTGAGCTATCATTAACACGAGAGTTTCACTCCTTATACACTTGTCTAATAATTAAAACACATTGTATTATTCCATAGAGGTCATGTCATTGGTTTTCGTCTGTTTTTTTTATGGTTAGACTTATAGCTTATGGTGTTTTATCACAGGCGGCTTGCAGAGGCGCTGCAGGTTGACCCGACAGTCGATCCATTCAACACCAAATCCACCACGTGTAAATACAGCGACACTCTCAAAGAGGATGCCAGGTTTGGTTCACATCACATGTTTAACAAGAGATTGTATTCTTTTCTGTTGACCGTGGCTTGGTTGTTGGTACCAGACATTAAAGTAATTGCTGAGTCACTGTAATTTGTACGCACAACAGTCTCTTACGTTTATCTACAGAACAGTGCTAAAAACAATTACACTGAGTGGATGACGGATGTGTGTGTGAATTAATCTTGTTGATAAGACAGGTTAGAGGAAAATGGCCAGATTTTATACAAGATTCCTGGAAGGGATATAGTAACTCCTATTTGCTCTCTTTAAAACCGTGGTGAGCAGAAAAGCACCTCAGCATTCAAATAACACTGTACTTGACGTGGATGGGAACAGGAAAAAAAACACAAAAGTGTTTTAGCCAAGTTAGCCAAGAACATGAATCATGAACACAGGCCGGTCAGAAAATGACCAGTCGAAAAAAAAAATTTCTCCCTTTTTCCAGTCTTTCAATGATTCAGTTTGGTTGAGTCTGTGCCAATGAAATCATCAGATTCCTGTTCTTGTTTTCCCCTCTCTGTGATTGTAGTGATCATTTGAGTTACTATCGACTGACTTCCTGTCAGCTCAGATGAGTCTCATTGTCCTCTCATCTCTCTCGCCAGCAAGGTGTTTCAGCCTGCAGACCCTCCACAACCAGGATTTTTATTTATTTATTTATTTATTTTTGCCTAAATGAGCAGGTGTACAAGTGTTCCCATTAAAATGGACAGGGTGTGTGCATAACAAAACTTTCTTTAAAAGTTCATCACTTTGTTTCATTACCTTTTGTTCTTGTCATGCAGAAAGGATTTTAAGTTTGTTAGTGAGGTGGAGGAGGAGATCAAGAATCTGGTTGAATTAGCAAACAAGGTAACATGTCTTTATCACTGACACTTGCATGAAATTCCAACAAGCATTTATTATTTCAGGTGTTTGTTATTTGGTTTATTGCCCATTGATGAGGGTGTTTTTTTTTCCAGGGCAAACAGCCAAAGAAGAGTCACTGTTTCCCCCCAATGAAGCGCGATCAGAGGAGAATTGTTCACGAGCTGGCAGAGGTGTACGGCTTAGAGAGCGTCAGCTTCGACAGCGAACCCAAACGCAACGTGGTGGTCACAGCCGTCAGGTTTGTGAAAATATCATTGCTGTTTTTGAAATATATTTTGCATATGCATTTATTTCACCGTATAAATTTTTTAAGCTTTTCAGTGACATGAATAATCTTTATTTTCCAGTGCTAAAGTAGCAAACACTTTAAGGGTATAAGATTCTCTCATGGTTGAGAGCTGTTGCCTTTAACATTGTCTAATGTAGCAATCATGTACAAATGTTATTATTCATAATATAAGTCCCCTCAAGTAAAAGCGTTGATGTGTGTCCAGGGGGAAATCTGCATGCCCTACCTCCACACTGACTGCACTGATCGAGAGGGAGACTGCTGCCCGGGCCCCACCACCCATCGCCCACATCAAACAATGCAGCAGCAAGTATGTCCTTACATATTAGCCATGTGCTGATCTTAACATCAAAATCTGTCTCTTAAAAAATGTGAAATAATGCATTCATTAGCTGATTTATATCGCAGTATGAAGAAACTCTGATAGAGGAATGATGTATTTAATAACGCTCTTGCAACCTGGGTTTCTTGTTTATGTTCTTATATTTTATATTTATAATATATAGTTTTATATGTTATATGAACAAAAATGCAAGGCAAATCATGACATTTGTGGTTACTAGATCACAACAGCAACCACAAAAATGGAAAATATGTCATATGCCATTTTAATGGTTATGTGTAGACTCTGTATTTACTGTATTCATTAGGGCTATGAAAATGAGTACAAAAAAATTGGCTAAGCATATAAACTCTTAACCAAAAAGGCTTGTAATACACAAAACACCATTTTAGTTTTGCTTTGTGTATTACATGCTTTTCAGGTGGGAGTCTACGAGCTTAGCACAGCTTGCCATTTTTTTCCCACTTTTTTTTGTAAATAAAAACTTATCAAGATCTCATGAGGACATCTCATGTGTACAAGTCAATAAAAATGTTTTCAATAGGATTTAGATTTTTGCAAAACATCTTTCCGAGGTTATTCCTACAGCTGATGTTTTTAGGGTGTAGTCAGAATCACTCCACTGGTAAGAAGTCAACGTGAGATTAAATGATGTGATTGGGTATTTCTTAGCACAGGCACATGAACTATTATAGCAAGTTTACATAGGTAATGTATCACAATGTGGGAAATGATCTTAGCATTGATGAGATTTGTCTTAAGTTCAGCGCTTTACATTATAAAAGCCTTCAATAATGCAGTCTAAGAGCTTTGACTTAAATTTTATATGGTCATGTTTGTCTAAGTGATTTTTTTTTTTTTTCTTTTCTTCTCCCTCCTCCAGGGACGGTAGCAGTGCTTGGCAGAAGCATTCTAAAGAGGAGTCTATCGATTACTTTGATGTTCAGGATTGATTAAAACTGTGATGTATACCCAGTAAAAGGGCACTGTTCACGTCACTCTAATCATATCAAATAAAACTAGGCACTTGTGGACTCTTCTAATAAAGCTTCCTCTAAAGTATTTTGAGGTATTGCGGAGCGATCTCTTTTCACTCACATACAGTAAGAATGAATTGCTTGTGTAGAGAGTGCTCCACACATTTATTACATTGTTGTTCCGATATTGGATGCTGAATGTTGCACAAGTGATTGATTTTAAAGGAAGCCAGACCATCTCATTTGTCTCAAAGCCCTGCAACTTGAAGCATGGAACCAAGTTACAGCACTGGTCAAACCCACCCAGGAGATGTTATGTTCTGGAATGTCCTTAAGTTGGTTCCTGTTTTCACTTGTATTATAGCAGTATAAGTACTGGTTCCCTCACAAGGCTCCTATTCCCATTTTTATCATGCAACGGTCCCAAACGTTTGATAGTTTAGGGATTATTTTTTTTTTTTCCCCTCACTAATGGCCTGGTAGTTTGTACAGTTTACATGCTAGCACTGATGTACATAAAATCATAAGTAGATAAGCAGGGTTCATATTGTCAGGAATTCTTTTTTTAGAAATTACAAAAATCGCAAATCTTCGAGACTCGATTCAAGCGTGTTCTGTTTCACACATCCCGGAATAGTGAACTATGGTTTGGTCATCACTCACTGCATGCTTCCATTACAAACATCCACCTTGTGTAGAAGAACCAGCTGCCAGTCATCCTCTGAATATAGATAAAGTTATCTCTGCGTATGTGTTGTCTAATAATGGTGAGCTGCACAGCCTGTTGACCTGTTGACTTGATCATCAGCTCCATCAGACACTCGTTAATGTATTCCTTATTTTGAAGGCCAAATAGCAGACAACTCTTATTTCCTGAGGTGCATAATAAAAAATATATAATTTTTGACCACTTATAAAAACAAGCAATATCTGTTTTTGCGAATGAACCCTTCAAATGCTTTAAAATTCAACATTGAAATGTATTTGTTTAATTTAAACATAGAGTATGTCACTTTGATACATCTGTGTTTGATTATCCAGCCGTTTGAAATGAGCATTTCTCACTCCTGTCACAATTATATTGACAGATAATTGAATGAATTTAAAAAGCGATTAATGACTTTGTGAATTGATCCATGTGGGTTTGAGATTTAAAATGTCCCTTTTATTTTACCAGTGAGAGATTTTGATGTTTAAAATTACCTTAGACTTGCCAGAGCTATCTGGGTCAATCCTACACGCCAACTCTATGCCACCTTACAATAACACCCTAACACAGAGCAAGGGTAAGATACCTTTTAGTCTTTTAAAAACATCAATATAAAGTTAAAATTTTATTTCCGCATTAGATTATCTATTTTCTAATGTTTTTAAGGTCATTACTCTGGATTTTAAGGATCCATGTGCCATACTCTGGATTTTTAAGGATCCAAGGTCATATACACAGCACAGTATGAAACTGAATTATTGACCGTTGTCAAGTTTGTATACAGAGTGAACCAAAGGCAACATTTTGTGTAATTTGCTTATATTGTTAATGTTAACGACTGATTAGTGATGAGTAAAACGGTGAAGGGTACTGTATAGAGCAAGCAGTGTGGATTATATATTCACTCCCTCTTTTTACCCAAAATTCGATTGGAGAAGAAAGTAAAGTAAAAAGTCGAAACATACACTGGCCAATCAAAGTACAAATGTCACAGGAGACAGTTTAATGTGTTTTAGTTTGCAACTATTCTTGCCAATGAGAAACCAATAGAGGCTTATAGACTGAAACTGCTTAAATCATGCATGTAGTTGTATGTTTTACACTCATCTTAAAATGTATTCAAATCCTCGTTTCCTCATCATTCTATCCACAATGACAACATAAAAGCAGGTCTTTTGTCAAATTAAAATAAAAACTGAAATATCTTGTATACATTAAAACAGTGGCAGTCTCAAGTCTGCTTATGAATAATGCTACAATTTTCTTTACGTTTCTTTCATTCTTCAGGACAGAACCCTTCAAGCTTAACTGGGGCCATGGGCAGCATCATAGCACAGCCAGAAATACTCTATTGTGTTCAGGTCCAGACTCTGGCTGGGCCACTCCAGGACTTTCACAGAGCTGTTCAGAAGCCACTCTTGTGTGTTGTCTTATTGAAATGTAAATGTCACCCCAGCCTGAGCTTCAGAGCTCTTTCCAAAAAAAAAAAAAAAGTTTTCACTCAGGATAGCTCTTTATTACATAGCATCCAATAAAAACATCTCCACAGCATGATGCTGCAACCACCGTGTTTGACTGTAGAGTTGGTTTTAATAAGGTGATGTGCAGTGCCTGATTTCCTGATTCCAAATAGTTTAATCTTTGTTTCATCAGGACAGTGAGTTTGGTTTCTTGTAGTCTTCTTCTGTCTGGTCTTTTTACCATAGAGGCCTGGTTGGTGGAGTGCTGCAGTGATGGCGCTCCTTCTGTAAGTCGCTCCCAACTCCACAAGAGAACACAATCTCATTTAGAAGGACTCTTAGATTCTTGGTTATCTTTCTGACCAAGGCATTTTATCCCTGATTACTCAGTTTGGATGGTCGGACAGATATGGGAAAACTTGATGGTGGTTTCAAATATCTTCCATTTGAGAATGACTGATGCTGTTGTGCTCTTGGGTGCTTTCAATGCTGCAGAAATGTTCTTGTATTCTTCAGCAGATCTGTGTCTTGATACAAACCCGTCTCGTGCTTCTACAGATAATTCTCTCAACTTCATGCATTTGGCTCTAACATACACCATACTGTAACACCTTATATAAACAGGTATGTGCCTTTCCTAATTATGGCTGATGATTTTAATTAGGCACAGGTACACAGGCCCAGGTCACAGGCATTCATGATGTAAATGGGATATTTACAGTCTTTATTTGTATTATTATTATTATTATTAACAAAACACGATAAACACCTGTTTTTACTTTGTCACTTTGGAATATTGTGTGTAGAATGATGAGGGGGAAAAAGGATTTGAATGCATTTTAAGATGAGTGTAAAACTTTACCAAATGTGGAAAACTTAAAAGGGTCTAAACATTTTGTTGGGACTTTATGTATGAATATACACTTTTAATATAATAAACTGTGGCAAATGTCAGGAATTACAGCATATATTATATACAGTAGTTTATTACAGTAGAAAACTTTTTGCTCGTTATTTAATCTGATGTATTTTTAATGTATGAATTCTAAAGAAATAGTTAATAACAGGATGTACACCTGATGATAGTGTGACATTTTATTGGGGAGGAAAAACAGCAGTAAAGATTTGATGACATCCTCCATGTGGGTATGAATGATATAAAATGTGCTGACAGGGAAGTTTATGTTGTTTTAATCCACAGTGTTCAGTGACCCATGTTTCTGTGCCAGGGAACGTGATGTTAAGGTCTCCAGATGTTCAGGAGTAACACATGGTAGGATGTAGTTTACCGACACTCTGTTTTTCATCCAGGTTTAATCAAAGCCACACAATCCACCACACCATCTAAACACACTGCACATTTCGATTTTATTTTCTACCGCGAAAAATGTACAATTTACAATCAAATCATATTAATCACTTACTGTGTCCTTAATATTTTTCACTTAATTAACTCTACTAATATTTTACCACTAACAAGTTAGACAGCATCACATCTATAGCATTTTATGTGTGTGTGAAACAGGAAGTTCCTTCACTTACCTTAGCATTGTCATCCAACCTGTGGGCCACATTGGGTGTTGAGTTTCACACAGTAACTAATAATAATATGGGACATTTTTTTAAATTGCGATTGCGCAATAGTCTTGAGAGGAGTTCGACTTTAACCACATGATACAGGGTCCTTATTTTAAGCAGTTTCACTAAATTTTGTGAGTTGTGAGCTTTCACATGCTATACCATGTTGCTCGCTACAATGTGGTGGGAGTTCTAGACATCATAAAATGTATCAGATAAATTCCTGTGAGCCTAAGAAAATGAGGCAGCGGGGTATATTTGTCCCACTGGTCTTGAGTTTAACACATGATTTAATTAATGTTCTTGGGAAATGAGAGATATAACGTGATAGGACGTGTAGAAAGTTCTAGGACATGTGTAGAAAATGTGTGACGTGTCCCTTTTATTGCCATCTAGTGGTTACCACAAGCTTTATTTACTCTGATGGTTAACATGTACTGTATATATGTATACCTTTGTACACCAGCACACTGAATTTAAAATGAAACACACAAGATATGACAAAAGTTTGACAAAAGTGTGCAATTAACCATTCAGGAATTACAGCCGTTTTCATACCAACACTCCCATTTTGTGGGCTCATAAGTAATGGAACAAATGGCTGACAAGCAGTTGCATGTCCAGGTGTTGTCTGTTCCCTCATTACTCCGTGACTAATCAAGCAGATAAAATGCCTGGAAGTGGTTCTTGGGTGATGAGGGTTACATTTGCATTTGGTACAGTAGGTGATCATTCAAACTCTCAATATAATGTCTAAAAAAGTGTCAATGCAAGTGATGATGGTCATCATTAGGCTGAAAAAACAACAAAATAATCCCGTCAGAGAGATAGCAGAAACATTGGAAGTGACCAAACCAACAGTTTGGAACATCCTCAACAACCCTGAAAGATCGCGTAAGATAAGTAAAATGGATGACTTTAGGATCCATGGTGAAGAAGCTCCTTGCACAACATCTGGCCGAGGTAGGTGTGTCATTGCCAAGGCTAATGTCAAGAGAATTAAATGAATAAAGACGCTTCACAACAAGGTGCAAACCATTGGTAATGTTCAAGAACAAAAAGGCCAGATTATGGTTTGCCAGATTCTTTGAACAGAGTAAACCGAAATTAACTTGTACCAGAAGGAGGGGAAGAGAAAAGTATGGAGAAGGAAATGAACTGCCCATGATCCAACATGTTTTACTACATCATGTGTAAAACATGTTGGAACCAGCATTAGGGCATAGATGTGTATGGCTGCGAATGGAACCAGGACAAAGCTACCCAAGACAAAGAAATGGGATATTCCTCACTAGCCAAATCAGTCACCAGCTGTCAATCCAACAGAGCATACTTTTCACTTACTGAAGACAAAATTGAAGGCTAAATCACCCACAAACAAGCAGCACCTGAAGGTTGCCACACTAAAGCCCAGGAAAAGCATTTTGAGGGAGATAACTCAACATTTCCAATCATGTCATGTCCATGCATTCCCATTGACTGC
Source organism: Clarias laeviceps (assembly GCA_030014305.1). Lineage (NCBI taxonomy): Eukaryota > Metazoa > Chordata > Actinopteri > Siluriformes > Clariidae > Clarias > Clarias laeviceps. The sequence continues at coordinate 24,749,155 of JAQMYJ010000001.1, forward strand.
AAGTGATTGTCACCCATGTAATAAAGGCAATCCATATGTTTGTATTCCATTGTTTATGACGACACCCCCCCCCCCAAATGGTTATGAATTACTGTAATTCCTGAATGGTTAATCCCACAATTTTTTAAAACCTTGAATTCAAGCTGAAAATCTTGACTTCGCTCTCATTTCAGTTTTATTAAAAATTCATTGTGGTGGTGAACAGAGGCCAAATGTCATAAAACATATCCTTGTTCCAAAATGCATGGATCTGATTGCATAAACATGTATTATTTTTTTTATATGTAAAATATAAAATTATGTTTTTTTAAATATCAAGTTTACTATGATATAAAATCTATATTTGTAAACATTCACAAATAAATATAATCAGTTAATACCTCTATGGTACCATGAAGATGAAGATTTGTAAGACATTCACATAATAGACAAACATTAAATGTAATTAAAGCAAGCACACACACACAGGATGTTAGATTTATGACTCAAATGTTTTCGTTAAGCATGCCTCTGAAAAAGTAATAATGTTTTGGATGACATCATGATTTAATTGGGTTTTTACTTCAGCAAAAAAAAAAAATGTTTTTGTTTACAAAGAGCTGGTCAGCCAAACAGGTCCTGTACTGTATATTCTTGCCTTTAAGTGTGTCAGGACCTCATGGGGGTTTAGTGCACATACACTGTGAAGTACACATGCAAAAGGTTTTCCCAAGTCAGTTTGAATCATTTTCACCAGATCTTAAATCCATTCCAAAAACAATGTTACAATAATTTTTTTCTTTCTAAAAAGCCAAATATTTTTTCTGGGTTAGGGACTGTGCAAGCCAGCGGATTTCTTACACATGTAGGAACAGGTTGGAACATAGCGTCCACTGTACAAACCTCTGTTAGCAGTGTTACAATATGAGGTTGCTTCAGTTTGTCAGATCTACAGTAGGCTCAGTTATGTGGCAATAAAATTAAGTCAGCTGATGACCTGAATGTATTGATTGACCAGGTTATCCCATGAATGTTTTTAAAATTTCCTTCCCTGATGGCACAAAGTATTCCAGGATGGCAATGCCAAGATTCATTGGGCTTTAAGGAGTGGTTATGTTCCAATCATCAATATGAGATCTCAGCCAAAAATGAATGAAATTCTGAAAGGAATTAAATGTTTTGATAAACTTGTTAAAACAACCTCATGGCAAATATGCACCGTTATCAAAACTAAAAACAGTCCAATATTATAGTTGGCACCTTTTTCTGCCAGGCAGTGCATGTTTGTACAGTTATAATGTTAGTGTTCAGAGTGTACTTTTCCCAAGCCAGGGCATATTAAATGTAATGTAATGCACAAAAGGTCTCTTCATGTTTATTATTTAAATTATTTCGCCATGTTATTACAAAGACAAAAATTACTTTTGTTAAGTTGTTATTGTAGAAAATTAATTTTTCAATGTTCTTTACATTACTTCCTCTCACCCCTGTACTGTACATCTGTACCCATACCACTCATTTGCCACATTTGTTACTTATTGTAGAAAAAACAAACCAAAAAAACCCCACAAATGCACTTCTGTTTAGATGCTAACTGCTTTTCATTGGCTTTGTACAGGGTGACACAAAAAAACGGGAACTTTTTTACAATCCAATAAAACTAGAAGTGATAAATAAATTTTATTCATAGTAATT
>JAQMYJ010000001.1:24753235-24767603 GCA_030014305.1 Clarias laeviceps
GCACCCCCCCCCCCCCCCCCCAAATCATTTACAACCTGGCCAAGATGGACTACAAGGATTATTCAGCAGTGTAGCTTAATCAACCAAAAGACCGATCAGCTATAACACTAATACTCCCACGACCAGGTGAACTTAACAACCTTGGACCATGAGGGACCATGAGGGACAATGGGCAACCACACCTCATACATATCTACGGGGACCAAGAGATAACTCATCCATTCCGATCCCACAGTAAAGCCAATGCAGCGCAAATTACCACACAAAAACAAAACTGGCCACAAGAGAAAGGCACCAGAACACCCAGTGCTCCACAGTCTGCTGCACACGGGGCCTAGCATTGGCCAAGGTCACCAACTTTGGGATCCAAAATCTCAATCTGACCAGGCACCCGTGGGATGCACTGGACAAACATGTCCAATCCATGGAAGCCCCACCCCACAACCCACAGCACCCAAACGGTCTGGTGAAAATATCCTGGTGCCAGACATCACAGCACACCCCAGAGACTCACTGGTTCCACGACCTGGGGGGGTCAGAGCCACCCCATTGGCACAAGGGGAACCTAAAACCTACGTGGTTCTAGTGTTAATAGTTTTCATTTCTTGGCTGCTCGGTTTTAATACAGGGAAATCTCATCCTTATTAAATTCACTAGCTGGATTAAACAACATAAGTGAAAGTAAGACTGAGTTAGCTACACTTTATGGCCAAAAGTATGTGGACACCAGACCATAATATAAACAGTATTTTAGGGATAGGAATCACCAGGGATAAGCCAATACGATATTATCGCGATACCTTGGTGCGGATTCGATCTATATTGCGATTCTTTTAGTATGACGATTTTATAAATATCCTGATTCTTCATAAAAAAAATTCTTTAGATTCTGTTACAATTCTAAACAAACTTAGCAAATAATTTGCTCCTGTCACCCAGGATACTGTACTGCCTGCCAATGTGTGAATAGTTTAGAGGACTCCACTTGTAGGATTATAGAGGAATGGTAATATTTTACCACTTCAAATGCAAACATATGTACTGTACATTAAAACTGTGTATTTGGGATTTCAGATATGTCAGGTGGAACAAAAGGTTATTATTTATTATACATAGAAACAAGTGATCATGTGTATCTTTCCTGTTTCTTTGGCAATTTTTTGCTCAGTCATGTTTGTTTAATCAGTTTAAATGAACTAATATTCAGTTCATCATATTGCCTATTTTGTGCTGAAAAAAAGAATATGTCACTCATTCCTGCACATTTGGAGTCCTATAGATGTATATAAAAATAATGAAAACAAATAATGGCTAAAATGCTCTGAGCCATAAATTCAAATTCAAATTTTATTTGTCACATACACAGTCATACACAGTACGATATGCAGTGAAATGCTTGTAGGGCTACAAGTTAATAAAAAATATATATATTTTGGAGACCATGTGGCGATATATGAATCGCCACACATAATACACATAATATTTTATTTATTAAATTTTTTTTTACAAACTGCTATTATTACCATGCACAGCATTATAGGATGTCTTTGTATGCAGTAGCATTGTGGGTTCTGAAAATAAGGGACTCGACAAAATGTCCTGAATAGTCTTAGCTACAATCGGGGTACGTATGATATAATACTAACACTTCTGGTGGAATTGGTATACCAGTGGTAGTGGAATACACAGTAATTTTATGATCTACTTATTTGTGTTTGATACAACATTTAACAGAGATGTGTTGAGTTTTTTTAGGCGACTTTGGTGATTTGCTGAAGCCGAGCAGGCTTGGTTACCAGTGTGTAAACTTGACTGAGTTGTATTGCCCATTGACTAATGAGTGATCACTGATTGTTTGTCTCATCCATGCACTTCTTTTTTTTTCGGCCACGTTCAAAAGTAGTAAAAACAACCCATTGCATTTCATATTGTAATAATTTTTCTTTGTGTCTGTGACCCAACGAATCACCACAACTGATTCATTTTTTTGTACTTTTGGTAAATATGCAAACATTTAGTTTGTCGTGACCTTACAAAAGACTAGGATGTAATGTTTTTTTTCCTATTCTATTAAAACTGTATTCTATCGTGTTAGCGTCTCCAGAAAATGATCCTCTTGTATCCCATTTTGCCATGCAAATGAGCACGGCAATTAGATGAATATGCAGATTTGTCTATGACACCATCTGGAGACTTCTAGCAACTTTTGAGCATGCGTTAGCTACTTTCCCCTGAACAGAGTTGGCAATGCTGATGGAATGTTCCGGTCATTACACAATTTTGCCTTTAAAAGTGCAATGTATGAAGGAAAGAGGAGAGTAAAAGACAGCGTGTCACTGTGAATCATGGAGCATGACTTTGGGGTTGGAAGTAGTGTGTCTCTGGTGTGAAATCTCATCAGAGAGCTGAACAGACTAGATTCAAATCACTTCTGCAAGACTGCGTTACAGGAATGTGCGGTGCCTGAAACAGTGGAAAGAGACATTTTTATGGCAGGACCATGAATACTGTGTTTATTACAATAATCCTCTGTCAGTTTCTTATTAAGAAAACCTTGGATGGTTATAAGCCAAGTACAGTGTATTTCAAGCTACGTCTAGTCTTTTTGTTGCAATTTTATATAAGCAGCAATTATTTATAATAGTCAAGTGAGACAAGAAGCAATTTTCTGTACAATTTTCACACAGGTTATGAATTCCATTTGTGATCTATATTTATAAGACTCAGTTCCACACTAAGATTGGATCTGGGCTTTTTATTTTACTTCACCTAACAACCCCAGTGAAATGTGTGGCACCTGCACTGCTGATCCGCTCTCACTGCATTTTACAGAGACATCCAGCACATGAGCTCCTCGTGTATGGAATTCTGGAATTCAATATTGTCTTCATCCTCCACTTTTAGAAAACAGATAATGTGCAGATCACATTTCCTTGCCGCTCATACAGGCAGAACATTTCTGTAATAAGCGTTTTAATTGAGGTGCTTATGTGTACTTGCTGGATTCCAGCAAGCTTACAGTAGATCATCTTTTTCAGCTATTGTTTCAGGTTTATTTTTATTTATTTCAGTTTCATTTCTTTTTTTGTTTCTATTCCAGTATAAAACTCATTCATATTTGATTGTATGCTGTATTTTCATTCTAATGCTTTGCAGAGAATTTCACATGATTAAAAAAGAAAGAAGTGCTTTTTGCAAATGCATATATAGTAGTTTATTAGGAGCACCTGTACCGCTGCACATTCGTGCAATTGACCCATCAGCAGCACAATGTGCAGTATAACACAGGGTTTAAATAACCAGTAATCCACAGTAAAATAATCAACCTAGGTTTCTCTCTCTCTCTCTATCTCTCTTCCTTTTTTTTCTTTTACAGTTTCTGTGATCCACTGCCTATGGCCTTAGATTTATGTTCTTGGCTGACCTGAGTAAAATCCAATGTAGAACATTTTTGCAATTGTAGAACATCCCCAGATGGCAAAATTACTATGGCCCAGTTCTGACCTGCATAGTTCATGGAATGATGACCCATGAGTGGTCCAATCACTGTTACTAAATGCCAAAGGCACACCTCAACAATTATTGCATATATATTAAGGATAGGAATCACCAGTACGATACCAATACGATATTAACCTGATACCTAGGTGTCGATTCGATTGAAATTTATATTCTATAACTATTACGATTTTATAAATATCCCCATTCGATATTACATTTTTAACAGATTTTGTTGCAATTTAAAACCTTTTAAAAAGTTTAAAGGTACATTTATTTAATCATTAACCTTTTTTTAAAGGTTTAAAATTGCAACAAATCTGGTAAAAATGTAATATCGAATGGGGATATTTATAAAATTATAATAGTTATAGAATCAAAATTTTAAGAGTTTCACATTTAACTTAACAGCTCGTGTCGCTCTCACCCACCATAGTTATTATTTCTATATAACCTTGGCAAATAATTCACTCCTCCCACATGGGATAAAAATATGTAAATAGTTCAGAGAGCACAAATTAAGATTATAAAGAAACGGTGATGTTTAAAAAAATTTTTTACCCCATCTTTAATATTTATCCAGAATTTTTAAAGCAAATTTTAAACAACACATTTATTAAACACATTATTACCTGGGCAGTTGACCATTTGTGGGGGAAAAACATCTAAAAACAATTAAAAGCAAGAATGTTTTTAGAAGTTCTTTATCATTATAATTAATTAATCTATTTATTTATTTACTTATTATTATTATTATTATTACAGTATTATTATTATTTACCAGTGCTTTATTATTTACCAGTGCTATTTACTTCTAGTGGGCTAACAGAGCCACATCTTTGCCATAAGTGGCCCAGGTCCAGATGTCATCCGTGTCCGCATCAATAATTCACTTTGCATTCTGAGATTCTTTTCTGCTCATAATGGCTGAGAAAAGTGATTGTTTGCAACAGCCTTCTTGTGACCTGAGCCCCTCTAAACTCTCCCACTGCCACTCTGCAGGGTTTTTTCTTTTTCTTTTTTCCCCACACTCTATTCTCTGTTACCATAGAGTCGGTTGTATGTGAAATTCCCAGGAGAACAGCACTTTCTGAAATACTCAAAGCAGCCCATCTGGTACCAACAACCGTGTCACAGATTATACTTGGCGTTCTTGACCTGTAACTGCATGATCTTTTATCCTGCATGATTGGTTGAATGTTTCTAATAAAGTGACTTGTGAGTGAATGCAGCAATATTCACTGAGCATTCCGTACTATTTTATATACAAATGTACAACTTCCACATTTTGTAGTGTTACATCCTGAACGATTGAATCTGCTTTACACTAAATCTACAGTATGTCATAAAATTTGTGAAAAATATCCCTGTACATGCAATATTACATAATGGTGGAATGAAGAGTTATGTAAAATTATTTCTATAATATTGTAAGCAACATAGTGTGAAAAGGAGTGTAACCTGGCTTTGCACAGCTGTTCAGCCTTCACTGTGTATTACGGACAGTTTAGTTGTACCGAGGCAAACTGTGCTGTGAAAGAAAGAAAGTACAGGTCTGTTATATCCAGTCCCAGAAACGTCTTTGAGTTCAGGTCTTTGTATCTTTTTTCAGAGACCGTCCCATAGGGGCCAGCAGCACCTGAAAAGGATCACTTTTGCCTCACTGCCTTCCAATCTGTCAGTTAGGCAGGGCATGGAGAAAAAGCAATAAAAGAAAATGTCTCATTAATATTCAAGGACCTGCGTTTTTTTTTTTCTTTCACACCTCAAGAGCTTTAGGAAGGCTTATTGAGAGGGTAGGCACAGCCGGGACTTATTATTGAATGCGTTTTTTCTTTTTCTTTTTCTTTTCTTTCTATTTTTTTAGTAAGGCTTCCACGAGGCACGGTCTAAGCTTCCAAACTGTGAGAAATTAATGTTCCTCTGGCTTTATTTTTACATCTCTTTGTTGTTGCTGAAATGGCCCTTTGTTTGAATTTGTCTTTCTAAAAAAAAAATCACACTGTGGGTCTCTTGAATTCAGCTATGCATTTAAAAAAAATGTTATTAATCTTTATATATATATATATATATATATATATATATATATATATATATACTGAAAATGGCAAACATCAAATACATGGGTGCCACAATGAACGGTCTTGGCTTTTGTGTCTGAGGTTCCTTTCAGAGAGAGGTGGACAATACTAAACTTCCGTGTTCTGCTGGGCTGGAATGTTTTGGCAGCTTGAGAGAAAAGTCTTTGTAATGCCTGGAAACTTCCGTCAGTACAGGCTGTTAATATAACATAAAAACAGCAAGTTTCACGTTTCTAAAATTCTTTGCGTATAACATATACAGTATTTGTTTCTAAGAAATATGTAGGTATATTTTATGATATATTATTAGAGAAAGAAAAGCACTCCCACTCAAATCAGCTCCTGAATAACTGGTACCACTGGTGAAAAATGGTAAAAGATGTTACATGGGGAAAAACAAAGGGTATTATCGTAGTCTCACTCTAAATGTGTCACCATAAGTGTCACCTTGTTTTTTACTTTATGGAAAATCCCTTTACCACCTAACAATATCTGTGTTTTTTGTTTAATAAAAATTTTTTAATATACTAAACAAGGAATCTGAGAAACTCTTCAATGCAAAGTTCTCCGTCCTCTCTCGTCTTCAGCTCTCCACACAGGTTTTATAATGGGGTTTAGATTTAGGTCAGGGGACTGGAATGCCCCTGAAAGTCAAAAGCTTGATTGTGTGGTCATTGAACCATTTTTTTGTGTGTGGATTTGAGTGTATCTTTTGGATCAGCATCCTTTTGAAAGATCCAACCACAACCCTGTTATTACGTCTTGGCAGAAAAAGACAGATTTAAATTAAAAAATCTTCTGGCACTTTGTGGAGTTCACAATGCCTGGTGTCCTAACAAATTTCCCAGAGCCTTTGGAGTCAAAACAGCTCAAAACATTACAGACTCTCAATCATAACAGAAGGTTTTTCTTTTCTTTTTGGTCTCTCCTGACTGTTGAAATCAGATTCAGTCAAAGCTCCAGGAGTCTAGTTCGTTGAATTTAAAGGATTTCTTTGAGCACATTTTATTTATTTATTATTATTTTTCCATCCCTCCAGCAAGGAAACTCTGTAGTCCAACAAGGGACCGTGGAGGCCAGTGGTGTCCATTGTGTTTATTCTCATTTTTACAACCGTGGTAGGACCTCCAGTAAACATTCACTCAAGCATTTATACACTACGGGCAATTTGGAAACACCAGTTAGCCTAATCTGCATATCTTACGACTGTGGGAGGAAACCAGGGAACCTGGAAGAAACCCAAGAAATGCAAACACACAGACCCCGAGGCGGGATTTGAACCCGGACCCGGTGCAAGGCGACAATGCTAACCACTAAGCCCATTTATTTATTTGCTAGGGTTGTGGTGTCCAATTGCAGATTTGGATATTTGGTTAATGCAGAATGTTCCAACTGTGACCCACGGATTAACCCTTCTAACCATCCTCCTCACAGTATGTGGAGCAAATAACCTGGTGTTCTCCCCAGGCAGGTTCATCACAGCTCAGATTATTGTAAAGTTCATAATTCTTGTTATTTAGTTATTTAATTCATAATTTAGCAGTGGACATATTCAGGCATTTTGCCATTTTTATATACATTACATAAACAAACCTTTCTGTTACCTTATTTGTGTATTTTGTTGATGTAAGCCTAAGGTAACGTGATTGATTTCTGGGTCAAATTTGTAGTCTTTAGCCACCGACCCTGACCATAGATTAAGGTGTAAATGGGAACATTATTCAGTTCTATTTTGTCCATTAAACGATTTCAGATTTCAGGCATTTTGATATTCTTTAATGTAAGAGTTAGATTTCTCTAATATTTGCGGCGCGATTAAACAAATTAAATATTAATACTTTTTTTCATACCCATCCCAACCAAGGGTGCCAATAATACTAGGAGCAGAAGAAACAGTTTAATATATAATTATGCGACAGATTTGGTTAGAGCTTGGAAAATATAAATTAATAAAAGCCCCACAATTTGTTCACAGCAGGCCACCGAGTGCATGGTATAATTTTCGCTCGGCTCCGTTGAAGCGTGGACTCAATAAGAGCTGCATTGTGGGTGGGGAGAGCTGCTGATCTAGCCTTACAGTGTGGGTTGGGAGGGGAGACTGGGTTCCACATGCACCACAGCTTGTTGATCGTTTCTGAGACAGACTGTCTGGCTTTTCCCGCGGCTGACCCATTTTTACGAGCGGAAAGACTCGATATCCCATTCATCCACCCCGTGCGGAAAAAGAAAGCGAGATAGCGGTGGATGGCGTCAACTAACTGACTTATTGTTAATCTATAAAGATCCAAGGTGACCTTTAACACAGAGTGAATGCATGTTCATTGGTTGTGTACAGACTCTAATGCTTTTTTTTTTTTCCTAACGGAAATATACTGCATCTATGAACGACAGCCTTCAAAAGCCTCGTGCTGTAGATCCGACGAGTAGAAAAGCCGGATTCGTGCGATGCTGATCTGATTACAGTCAGTGAGAACCGGTGAAGGATTTAGATTGAGAGAGTGAAGGACAGAAGAACCTTTGAAAGAAGATTTAGTAAATAAAGGCACAGACACACAGATATCCAGCTGTGTGCGAAAAGTCGGAGGTGCATGTAAAGCAGGGAAGTAATTTTTATGATTTTTATATTTAAAAAAATTCAAATTTACCATAAAGAGCAGGAAGCAGCATTAAATTCATAATAATTTGGCATGAGAACACTTTTAACAAATTTATCAGTAGTTTCAAATACACAGTGTTTTATTGAGAATAGTGGATTTTCTTGAGCATCTTCTTCTTGAGAATTTTCTTGTCGCACTAGCTTGTCAGACATCCCACATCACCTGGAACATCCAGCAGCCATATTGATAGCGGGTCCCTGACGCCCACAAATTATATACAATATCCCAGAAATCAACCCTGCCCACTAAGAAAAGACAAATGGGTATGCTCGTGCTCTCACGCACACTCACTCTGAAAAGATAGATTTCCGAATCTATTATTATCAAAATCTGTTTGTCCGTCTTTAGCTCGGATTACTGCTGTGCGCAATGTGGTGAATAATTTCTCATGCTCCAAGAGAAACTCTTTCACAATTTGAGTCCTGGAATATACTCATGCTATCAGGAAAGAAAAAAAGCTTTAGCTGGCACAATGTAGCTGAGTCTTAGACCTGACCAACTAAAGTAACCCCAGACTGTAACACTGCCTCCAGAGGCATGTAGTGGGCACTATGCATGATGTGTGCATGGCTTAATGCGCTTCCCCTCTGACCTTGACATACTCATCGTTCTGGAATAGGTCAATCCGTACTCATGTATGTAACATGGGACAGACAGACAGTCACATTAGCATTTTCCGGTTAGACAAATGGGTTTGAAGAGAAACAGGCTATTTGTATGTTTTTTTCATCTGGACGTGGGCTATAGGAAGTGGTACCATGTAAGGAATGAGGAGGGCGTTGTCTTATGGACATAGGGGCATCTGAAAGTTCACACAATATCAGAAAACCTTACAATGCTTCCTAGCAAACTGATTTGATTGAGTGATTTTCTGATTAGTCTGACTAACAATTGTTTTTTCTTATGGCCACACAGATGTTTAGTCACAGTCCTGTGAGTTCTCATCACATTGTGTGTGGAAATGCTTTTAATTTCAATATCAAACATGTGATGTGAGCTGTGATTTCTCCTGCCAATTTTTACGATGCAACAATGCCAAGTGTTTGTTATCTCTAGTCAAGCTATTTCCCCACATTACTTCTACAAAGTTGACGGTTCACTATACTTTCAGCTTGAAATAATATGTTGAACAGTTTTTACCCCAGTTCCAAGAATTTCAACAATATATATATATATATATTTTTTGCTTGATGCAGGCCAATAATTTGATCGTTTGAAATGCACCTTTTTTGGCACGGCAGTATGTTGTTGATTAATAATAATAATAATAATAATAATAATAATAACAACACAAAATTAGTATTCAGAAAAAATAGGATGCCGAAGACGTTCCCAGGAATGCACAGTACTGTACACAGTCCCCTTTAAAACTATCGGAACTATTGGAAGGATAAATCTCTTGCTTTAGCCATAACCTGAAGACATTCAGGTTTGAGGACAAAAGAAAAATAAAATATGATAGATTACAATTGAAGCTTTTACATCCTATTAACAATCTAGATTTGATAAGGCAGAACATTTCGCCTTTTGTTTGAACATTTTGCATTCATCTAGATATTGGATCATGTGCATGATAGATGTTTCTTGAGGCCCAGGTATGGCCTGGTATGTCCTGTTAGACTGAAAAGCCTTGGGTTTTGCCTGTGAAGATTGCATTTATTGTTAAAAAGGATAAACCAACATAACCAGAGAGTCATCAGGTTTTCTCCTGATCCAAATCATTTAAGTTCTTTGGTCAAGCATGGTGGAGTGTCTCATGATCGTAACAGCCAAATGAATTCAGAAGTCTATAAAAATTGAAATGGGAAATGCATTAATCTAATTGGGTAGAACGTCATCATGCAGCAAGCCAATGACCTAAAACAGATCACACATCCTTAAAAAAATTTGGTTAAGCCAATCAAACAAACTTAACCCAATACCTAAAGAATATGCAACCAAAAAACAAATATTAAATATTAACTTTAAGTCAATTTAAGAATTGGTTGGTTTGTGCCATGTCCTACCTTGTTTAATACATCTTGTTTTACATTTCAGAAAACAGAAGCTAGATTTCTAATGTCAGAATCATTTCATGGTCATCTTTTGATCTCAATTTAAATGTATTCAGTGTATAGCAGAAGATTTGCCATTTCAATACTTTTGGAGGGGAATTCATGTTGGAAAGCGCCAATACAAAAATTAAACCAGTTATTCTGTGTTACAGTTAAAGTTGGAAGTTTGCATACACCTACTCATTAAAACTGTTTTATAACCACTCCACATATATTATGTTAATAAGACAACTATAGTTTTGTCAAGTCAGTTAAGGCATCTACTGTCACTGCTTCGCGACAATGACCATTGTTAAACGCGCTATATAAGTAAAATTTAATTTAATGGGCAATTATGTCTGACACAAGTAATTTTTCCCACAGTTGTTTACAGATTATTTCACTTATAATTCTTTTTGTCACAATTTCAGTGGGACAGAAGAGTGCATATACTCAGTTGACTGTTTCTTTAAAAAAAAACTTGGAAAATTCTGTCATGGGTTTAGAAGCTTCTGACAGGCTAATTGACATCATCTGAGTCAATTGGCAGCGTATGTTTGGATATATTTTAAGGCCTACCTTCAAACTCAGTGCACCTTTGTTTGACATCATGGGAAAATCAAAAGAAATCAGTCAAGACCTGAGAGAACATTGTGGACTTCCTTGAGTCTGGTTCATCCTTGGGAACAATTTCCTAATGCCTGAAGAGTACTATGTTCAACTGTACAATACTATGCAAGTACAAACACCATGGGACCACACAGCCATCATACAGTTTAGGAAGGAGATGCATGCTTTGGACAAAAGTATTTGGCCAAACCTGCAGTGACATTGTGTCCAAATACCTACACTTCAATATGAAATTGGTCCCCCATTTGCAGCTATAACAGCTTCCATTCTTCCTGTCCACATGATAATGTAGTTCTTCTGTGGGAATTTGTGCCCATTCATTCTTTAGAGCATTTATGAGGTCAGGCACTGATGGCAATCTCCGTTCCAGTTCATCCCAAAGATGCGGTTGAGGTCAGGGCTCTGTGCAGGCTACCTACAGTAAAACGAGACCGATATTGACAGAACCTGGAATCCTGCTTAGTACAGAAGAGACCACTCCTTCAAATCTGCCATAAAATAGCAAGACTATGTTTTGCAGCTGCACATGGGGAAAAAGTTCTTACATTTTTAAAAAATGTCCTCAGGTCTGTGTAAACAAAAATGTAACTGTGTAGCCATAATGACCATTGTTATGTCTGGAGGAAAAAGGCAAAAAACATCATCCCAACTATGAAGCACGGTGATGGCAGCATCATGTTATGATAGATTGTTGCACTTCACAAAATAGAAGTTATCATGAAAAAGGAAGATTATGTGGATATTTTAAAGCAACATCCCATGATCTCAGCCAGGAATTTAAAGCTTGGTCTCAAATAGGTCTTCCAAATGGACAACGACATAAGTATGCATCCAAAGTTGTGGCATAATGGCTTAAGGACAATAAAGTTGTGGTTTGGAGTGGCCCTGACCTCTGTCTGATAAAACATTTATGGACAGAGCTGAAATAGAGTGAGCAAAGAGGCCTATAAATCAATTACACTAGGTTCTGTCAGGAGGAGTGGGTTAAAATTCCATTAATTTTTTCCTGATTTTCTCCCTATTTTAGCCGTGGCCAATTCCTCCCCGTCACTAGGGGGCTCCCACATTAAGGCTACTACTACCACTCAGCCTGGAGGGCCGAAGACTATCACGTGTTTCCTCCGAACTTCACATCTTTTCGAACTGCTCGCTCACGCACCGTTAGGGGCAGAGTAACACACTCGGAGGAAAGTCGATTGTTACTATTTTGACAGATTTATGACATGCATAGTTGTCAATAGCAACTTCTTTAACACTAAGTCCTACTCGAACTGTGGCAGCATACCGTCACAGAAGCCACTCAAATCCTTTTGATTTTGTGCCACAGTTAAGCAAAGTTTATTTTTAGTATAGTAATAATTTTTGTGAGAAAACTAGGCTGGTTAGTTTGCTGATATTAGATAGGACTGATGAAATGGTTGTTATGGTTACAGTATGTGCATTGAATGTTCCATTTTTAGTATCAAAGTCTGGGTGGCTAGCACCTTGTCAGTATGAAAAATTACCTATTGTGGAAAAAAAAAAACTTGATGCTTCAGTTAACTCTGCAGAGTTTTGATGCCATGTCTAACTCATTATTTGAACTGTGCTTATGCACTCACCATCTAATGGCTCAAAATCCAATTTATGGATCATTCCTCATATAGCATTTAGCCTGCACTACCCATAATGCTTACTCATGGCCAGCAACTGGGCAGAATGGACTTACAGTATGAAACGCTGGTTTTGATCCACTGAGAAACAAAGGCGAACCTAGCTGTGGGTTAAGGTGCAGATGCTGAGCATTTCTTTAGTATTTACTTAAAGTAAATTAAAACTATTTAAATGAAAACAACAGAGGTATTCCAACAAGGGACCGTGGAGGCCAATGGTGACCATTGTATTTATTCCCAATTTTACGACCGTGGTGGGATCGCTGGTCAACAGTCACACGTGCATTCACACACTACTGGCAATTTGGGAACACCAGTTAGCCTAATCTGCACGTCTTTGGAATGTGGGAGGAAACCGGAGAACCCGGAGGGGGAGTACCATGGGGAGAACATGCAAACTCCATGCAAGACCCCGAGGCGAGAATCGAACCCAGACTCTAGAGGTGCAAAGCGACAGTACTAATCACTAAGCCACATTATTCGACATTTATGTGTCCCAGTCTATAAAAACCCAGCTGTGTGAATAACTGTTTTCTATATAAAACTATTCTGCATACATTATATAGTAGCATCTAGATTTTAGTGCTGTAAAATATATTGAGATTTAAGTCTAGATATCATATTTAACAGCACTAAAATCTAGATGGTCATAGATTATGCTGCTTCCTCGGTTATCATCTTATTATCATTAGAGGATGGTGGGAGACTTCTACTTCACTTTAGCTCTTAATGTATCTTCTTATTGAAAAGGTCTGAAAAATCAAGGAATTAGTCTAGCTCATGTACAGACCTCTGCAGGATGGATGGGGCGTTGCAGCTTGGGTTCTACATCCCCACCCCCTCATCCTTCCAGTCAATGGGTGAAAGAGAGACGGAGGGGCACCGGCAGGGGGTACTGAGACACTCGATACTTACAGACTACGATAGTTTATCCACAGTCAGCCCTTTGGTAGGAGCCGGTTTCCAAATAGTTTCAGGGTATCAGCTGATTGTATAAATTGGAGAGCTTTGCAGGAAAAAAAATTTACCTACAAGGAATTTAAATGTGGCACTTCCTTCAATAACACAAGGAATGACAGGGGAATTAATCAGACAAGCATATGGAAAAAAGATAAAGATAAAATATATTTTACAAAAGCAAAGATAAAGAAAATTATTGTTTATTAAACAATGAGTGCAGTCTGTAAAGATGAATAGTATGTATTGAATAAACATGAAGGTGACATTATATTCAAATATATGATATATATTTAATAATATACTGTATGTCAGATAGTATAGTTTATCATTTATGTCGTTCTGTATATAAGATACCATAACAAGTTTAATATAACCTTATTAGAAAAAGGAAATGCGTGAAAAGAAGCATTAGTAAAAGAAACTCTTACATATTTTTTATATGAATAACTAACACTAAGGTGGTAATCAATGAATGCATACCATACTGTACAATATATGTATACATATTACAAGTGTACACATAAATGACATTTTTAAGATGATAAATTATCTAGATAGATAAATATAGATAGATAGATAGATAGATAGATAGATATTTAGATATTTCAGTTTTGTTTTCAGTTTTTTTTTTTTTACTTTGTAATTTTGGAGTATTGTGTGTAGAAAGATTTGAATAATAAGTGTAAAACAAAAAAAATGTAGAAAATTTTCTGTCAGCATTGTGTGTGTATACTGTTACTATATATAATAGATGTACACTATACAGTGGGACAAAAAAGGATTTAGTCAGCCACCAATTGTGCAAGTTCTCCCACTTAAAAAGATGAGAGAGGCCTGTAATTTTCATCATAGGTATA
>JAQMYJ010000001.1:24770345-24789423 GCA_030014305.1 Clarias laeviceps
GTAATTACCTAATCCCATATGTGTTATTTTATAGTTTTGAAATCCCCAGTATTGTTGTAGAATGTAGAAAATAAATCCCTAAACAAAAACAAAGAAATTTGCAAGTGACCCCAAACTTTTGAACGGTAGTGTATATACACACACTCACATGCTCATTCACACACTACGGCCAATTTGGGATGCCAGTTAACCTAATCTGCATGCCTTTGGACTGTGAGAGGAAACCGGAGGACCCGGAGGAAACCCATCAAGCACAGGGAGAAAGTGCAAACTCCATGTACACAGACTCGCGGCGGAAATCAAACCCGGACCCTGGAGGTGTTCCTCCTGTACGATTATAAAGAAACAGTGACATTTTACCACCTCACACACCTCTAAAGCTCAGTGAGTGTGCGGGTTGAGTGGCTCTTAACAAGGGCACCCCGGCCTGATTTTTGACTAATTCATAGCTACGGTGTTTTGATATTTATATAAGCATGTGTAATGAGTGGGTTTGGAAAAAAAGGCAGATCGGAGGCTTTTAACGTGCACGATTTTTGATAATGTAACACCATAAAAATGCGTTTCTGATGCACCACTCGGAAGCTTCTGCGCTCAGTACAGAATCGTTCATATCTGAGGCTGAACGGCCAATCAAACTGAAAGCCTTACAATCCTGGTCACTACCTGATTGACCATCTCTATTATAAATGTAAAAACCCATTTTGTAGTCAGCGTGGTGATAAATGAATCTCCAAACAAAGAATCGCGATTCTGAAATTTTCCCCAGTCAGCATGTACACTATATGATCATTTTCCCAGGTCTAGTCTGAATCATAGCAGGGTGAATAATTATTGAGAATGAAGGACCAGCTGAACTGTTGTAGTGCCCTCGTCAGCATTGCGGATGGATTTAGAATGACATATAGATGTTAGGATGGTGGCACGTTAGCTCGGAGATTCATTTGATTCTTACCTCCTCAGGTCTGTGTGTATGGGGTTTTAATGTTCTCCCTGTGCTTGGTGGGTTTCCTCCAGGTACTCTGGTTTCCCCCTACAGTCCAGAGACATACGGTGTAGGCTGACTGCCATTTTCAATTGGCCATAGAGTGTGAAGGTGCCTGTATCCTGTGGTGGGCGTCCACCCCCAGTTTGTGCTTTGCTTCACAGTATGTCCCTGGGATAGGCTCCAGTCTCTGCACTGGATACGCGTTACTGAGAAAAGGATGAAGATCTTAAGGTGAAAGTGGTGGCATAGTAATAGTAGAAATTGTATTCTTACATCGTTACTCTGGGCTGATGCGATTACAAAGCATGTTAACATTCGCGTCTAACCCGAGAGTCAGATTTCTCCGCACAGCAATCAAATATTCAAATGCCCTCATGAATAATTCATCGAGGTCAAAGAGGTGTGAAGGGTGCGATAAGATGTTGTCACTTTGTAGTTAATGACCTCCTGAGCTGTGAAAACCTGTCTGGAGCTGCTTTGGATTTACACAACCTGTAGTAATAGTGCAAAACTGTCAATTATAAGCGTATTTCTGAAAGATTCACTGAAATGTAAACTGAGACAGAAATGACTGAACACACAATAGCGTTTAATGTTAAGTCAAGGCTTTGGCTCTCACTAGCAGTAATTCATTTGATAGATTTACATTAATGCACTTTATTGTTTCTATAGTAACAGCTCATTCACAGGGACTAGTATGGCAGACTCTCCGCATGATTTCGAGCTGCAAAGTGGGGAAAAAGCATGTACACCTCCATGTTCCTCTTTTGTGAGCAGCATGGCGAGTCTAGCGCTAACATTAGCCATGTGATGGGTTTGATGGGTTTTACAAATGCACTCGACAATACTGTTCTTGCAAGAACTGTTCCAGAACAGCCAACCTTCATGTCTTAAAGTAACAATTGACTAATTAATAATTCATTCATTACCTAATGCCATATGTGTTATTTCATAGTTTAGTGTAAACGATTGAAAAGTGCGACTTTGCTTAGTGTTGATGGTGTGAGCAAGCATGTTGCTTATGGTATTTGTCTTTTCTAAAAGTGAATTGCAATAAATTCTGTGCGGACTCACCCCTGATAACTATAAATATCAGGCCACGGGAATCACCAAGAGCCGTTCAATATGATATCATCATGATATCTGGGTCCTGATACAGTTTGTATTGCGATTCTGTAATTGTCACGATTTTATAAATATTTTTGTTAGCAAAACTTAGCAAATAATCCGCTCCAGCCATACAGGATGCTGTGCTATTTGCCCATGTGTGAATAGCTTAGAGCACCACCTGCAGGAGTATAGAGGAATGACAACATTTTACCTCTTCGTATGGAAGCATATATACAGTAAATGAAAAACATTTTTTTTTTTGCAATTGCCAATCAATTATGAAATGAATTTCCACACAAAAGTATTGTGATGCATATCTGAATCAATTTCCCCTCTTCTCTAATAAACAAAATGGCATTTATTAATAGATTCTCATAAAAACTCTTTAGATTGTTGACAAATTATTGTGGTATAAGAGGAATAAAATGCTTTGGGGTGAAAATAATAATATTAATAATAATGTGCTGTGAGGTGGTATTACACCACTCTATTGTAGTTTTGTGCTTATAGTTATAGGATCATAAAATAAGGAACGCCAGAGACTTACAGAACAGAAGAGGGATTTTTTCCCCTCTTCTTAGGTGCCTGAATTTTAAAAAGGTAACGGATTTAATAAGCCATAACCATCTCCATGCTCCCCTTTTAATAGCACTTATTTAAATGAGCAGCCTGTGAATGAGTCAAATAATGAACTGAATGAACTACATGGTTCAGTGTAGCTGTGTGTTCTGTGTGTTCAGTGTGTGTGTGTGTGTGTGTGGAATAAGAAGCTGACTAACAGTAAAGAATACCACGTTCCCTTATCATAGCTGATGGAATGCAACAGCTGCTGGAGTCTATGATAGCGTGCGCATGTGAGAGAGACACAGTGTGTGTGTGTGTGTGTGTGTATGTCTGTGTGTGTTGGGGGGGTTGGCAGGAGTGGGAGGTGTTTAGGACGGGCATGGTGGGCCAACAGGAACCCCCCTAAGAGACCCCCCGACTCTCAACCCCCCGTGTTCCTTATGAGCCGGGCCAGTAAAAGACAACTAAACCAAACACGAGTGTGTGTGTGCGTCTGTGTATGAGAGAGCGCATGTTCCAACTTAACAGATGAGGAGAGCCTGAGAGGAGCAGGAGTTAAGGAGAGGAGGGCAGAAAGCGAAGGAAGTGAGGAGCAGGAGAAGAGGAGGGGGAGGAGGAGGAGGAGGGAGGGAGGGGGGCGAGGAGGTGAACGGAGGGTGAAGAGGAAGAGAGCTGAGGGAAAGAGGGAAAGACAAAAGAAATAGGAGGAGAGTCGGAGGAGAGGCAGAGCGAGGGAGCAGAGAGTGGAGCTGTAGGGAAATGGCTTCGGAGGAGACGGCTGGCGGGGCACGCAAAGCCACCAAGAGCAAACTGTTCGAGTTCCTCGTCCATGGAGTGGTGAGTACGCTCTGTCTGTGTATGTGTGTGTGTGTGTGTGTGAGAATGCAGAGACAGCCGTTTATGTGTGTAATAGCTGGGATAGCCATTCATGTGAAGGTTATTTCCAGGCTCCCAGTTACACACCGCTCATTCTTTTTAAAGCCCAGAGAAAGGGAAGTCAGGGAAAATGAGCGAGGCAGGCATGCATTTGTGTACAGAAATGTAAGAGGGAGCCGTGAAAAAAAAGGGGGGGAAAGGCAAGAGCTAGCGTTTAGTCAATAAAGGACGGATGCAGAGCCTGAAATGACGAGTGTTTCCATTCAGAACAACGCTTTCCTTCAGCCTATGTGGGGGCTTGACCTTATTTTAACTCCTCTGA
The DNA here is from genome assembly GCA_030014305.1 of Clarias laeviceps. Lineage (NCBI taxonomy): Eukaryota > Metazoa > Chordata > Actinopteri > Siluriformes > Clariidae > Clarias > Clarias laeviceps. The sequence continues at coordinate 24,774,206 of JAQMYJ010000001.1, forward strand.
CCACATGAACGGCTGCATGAATAAGATTTACAGCATCGCCACGGATGGATTTTGGCATTTCAAGCACTAGTAAATAGACATGTTTCAAGGTTTTTCTGTTCTGCACTGGCTTGGAACTTCATTACGTTCTCATTTCGCTTGAATTAAATATAAGATCTCGTTTTAGAGTCACTCTCTGGGCCTTTGTTCATATACAGTACATACAGCTTATCTGGCCATTTGTTTATTTATGATAGATAGCTCATGCTTTGTCTAGCCAAGAACACAGAAATGGGTGAATTTATTCAACTCAGACCTTATTAAGAAACTAATGCTTAGATTCTGCATGTGACCTAATGAGTCTGAACATATTATTCGTACCCATGTTCGGTTTCACTTGACTTTTTGCATATTATCAAAAAAACAAAGCAGGATCTATTTTCATTCATGCTTTAGAGGAACTGTAATATTTTAAACTGGTTTTAGATTCAGACCATATCAGCGTTTTTTTTTTTTCTCTCCCTCCAACAGAAACATGAACAGTGCTCATTTGTCCTTTTTTGGTTGGATTTCAGATGCTTTTAGTGATTACATTTTAGTATGTGGTGAGTTCGGAGTGCTGTCCGTTGCCAGAAATGTTGTGGTTTCACTGTTTAAGGCTTTTGTAGAAGCGCAAATAACTCTCCAAAAGCTGCTCTGTTGAGTTTCAGTGCTATTTAATCAGCCATTACTTTTTTTTTGCAAGGCAATATACTAATACAGTAATCTTTCCCTGGGCCTGTAGATATAATAAAGCCAGTGAGTGTGTAGGCAGCAGCCACGCAGGAGAGAGGCAGACTAAAAGCCGGGTTTAGGTGATGAATGATGGAAACAGTTGCATTCGTCTCCGCAGACTAATTAACCTTGACGAGGCTCTCATTCTTCCCGGCCAAATGTTTCCGCTCATCTCGTCACCTCTCCTCCTCTCGCGCTCACTATCCACCTTTTACGTCTCCAACACTCTCACCTTTATCTCCGCTCTCTACTAATCATCATCCATACGTACCGGATCTCACCAGCACTTTTACACGTTTCCCAAGATCTGTAATCACACCACCACCACCACCACCACATTCAAGCCTTCTCTTTTCATACTGTTGAAGTCTAAGCAAATTCCGTCGGAGAGCTATTGTTATCTGCACTTTGGATGAAAATGTTTGGAGTTTGAAGAATGTGGAGGTTTAGCCTTGTTTCCAAGGTGAGGAACAGAGTGTGCGTGTCAAGGTTCGAAGTGAAGTGGCGATTTGAATAGAATTTAGCGTGAATAGAAACGAGCTGCTTGTCTGGTCCCAGTAGTCGTTGGCATTTTGTGAAGAAGAAAAAAAAATCTCATTCATTGCATATCATCTCATTGTTCAGTAACGACGTGGGTTCATTTTTAAAATAAATAAATAAAAAGCAGTCTGATCATAGATCATTGCTTGTTTTTTGGGTCTTCATGGCTGGTTTGATCTCATCCTATTTATTCTAGTAAAATACCCTCCTGTCACATCTGCTTTGTTTTGATTGCCTAGATGTTGTTAGAAGTCTTTTATCTAAAGTATTAGTCATAGTTGTTCTCTTGCTTTCCCCTTCTCTAAGTAGATACGCACAAAATGTTGGTTAATGACAGACTGGCCTTTACTGTTTAACTCTGTGGATAAATAAAGATGACCTGAGGGTCATTTCACTCTGCTGGTAGCAAGGCTTTCCCATTCATTTAGACCTAAAGCCTAACACTACAAAAGCAACGTGGCCACATGACGGGTGTAAACCAACGGCGGCAAGCATGAGGTGGAGGACGAGTACATAATTAGAATCAGCTTAGGTGGTCATTTGATCTGTTGCATGAAGATCTTTATATTAAATGAAAAGAAATTAATTAGATTAAAGAAACTGGAGCAAATGTTTTACTGTGACTGGCTGCAAAGCGCCTAAAAAAACCTCAGCATCAACCTCATTTCCCCTCTCGTCTGTCCCAGCCACTCAGCATTCAGCATCAGTGGACTAATCACAACCCTGATCACCTGTCGTCGTCTGCACCTGTTTCTCACTGGCTCATGCTTTAAGTTACATGCTTTTTTTAATGCTTGAATGATTCATAGGTTACTGTATGGTTTAACAAACCAAAAGCACGCTTCGGAAACTGCTCGGGTACAGGGACTGAACTGAAAATGTCAAAAAAAGGCAATCAAAATATTCCCCAGGGAGCCTGGAGAACTATTCCTCAAGAGTTCTTCAAGACTCTTCGGAAGCAAAATATGAAAAAGCGAGAGGTGACACAAGACTTTTTTTCTTTGCACAGTAATGTATCTATATAGATTAGATTTTTTGGATTGTTGTCCTCACTCAGTATGTGTAAAGTAGGAGTGTAAAGCAGTCACACAGTCTATATTAGTGTCTTTTTAGTGTTACAAATATTAATATCTATATATGTATTTAGATTTAAACCATGGGATTTTTGTTTGTTTGTTTGTTTGTTTGTTTGTTTTTAGAAAACCTGACAGATACCCCCAGAAACACTAGGATAAAATATTAGAAATGCCAGCATGTGCCAGCACTGTCAGAATGGGCAGTGAACTTTGGCAAAAGCTCTCCAGGTCATAATTGGTCTCAAAGAGACTGGGTTTTTTTTTATCGTGCTTTCAGGATTTGTGTGTGTGTGTGTGTGTGTGTGTGTGTGTGTGTATGTGTGTGTGTTTACCTGCTTGCAACATTAGTCAATTCCATTTCCCAAAATGTAAACAAACTAGTAACCTAATGTAAACCACCTTATCCCTGACTGAACGTCAATGCACTTACGCACAAGCAGGCAAAGTGAAAACTGAATGGTCACATGTAGTCTCATCTACCAAGCAATTTCCCTTCGATTTTTTTCCCATATCTGCATATTTTTAATCCAAATAATGTTTTGATATTTCTTATATAAAGGCTAGAATTCATCATCCTTATATTTAGATGTAAGGCAGCAAGCTACTCTGGACCTATCTTTTTTTTCCCCCTTTACTGAATATGTGCCATTGCATCATACAGCATGGACTAAACTGAAATTCAGCCTTGACATTTATTCCGTTTGTGGCATTTGCACAGAAAGAAATGTAACTCGCTATAAGCGATGAGCATTTTAGTTGGAAAATATGTTTAAATAGCCATCAGCTCAGTTCACAGAATAATGAGAAAAACAGGAACTTTAGCAGCAAGCATGATCACGCTGGGGGTTGGACCTTGTTTATCGCCCGGATTCAACTGAACTACTCTGTCAGTGAGTTCATTGGTAGCACAAATGCTGTTAGTCTTGCTTAAGTTCAAATCCATCATGTGCACCTCTGAGAAACTAGTGAAACAATATTTAAAATAAACCAGTTCAAGTCAGGTATTAAGTTGCACAGATTAGTTTTTTTCACAATGGCGCTACAGTGAATTGTGTCAAATCTTCAATTTCAGTAAAAGTCAGTTGTTTAATACATTATCTTCATGATGCCTTATTAGAAAGGCGAAAGTTTTAATCCTAAATCTTTCTTCATTTATAACTTCCTTTATTCCTAATGTGAACATGCATTGTTGCGCTATAAAACCGTGCTACTAGTGAAGGTATTTTCAGGCAAGCAGGGATATCCTTGCGACAAAATGAGACTCCCTCGTTCTTACAAGGTAAAGTAAAAATAAGGTTTTGATGGATTTTTCTGCGGTGCTCCCCGTAAACCAACACATAAACACTGGTCATATTTCAGCAACTGGACATGATTCACTAACAAACATGAAATTAAAATGGAGCCAATGGAACCAGGAATCTGAACTCATGCAAACCAAATCACCCAAAATGCAACTTGGTCAAAACCTGCTTGGCTACATATAGAGTCATTCTAGAAACGCCCGTCTTTTGCTACACTAAAGCTTGAATTTATACATTATTGGCAAGGTTTCAGTAAAGGAGGTTCTTAGGAAAGAGCTAGGAAACTTTGCTTAAGCCTGTGCAGGTGTAACGCATTTAGAGAAAGAGCTATAAAACAGAATTTCCCTTTCCTAAAAGGTTCTAAAACAATTTAGAAATGTCGGTCCATCAGCCATACAAACAACCTTCACAAAAAACTTTATTTGACAGTTTTGTGTATTTAAAGCTCCTTGCAGTTAAGAGCGCTCATATTCAGTGGTGGATCGCCTGGAACTGCAGTAAAGCACAACTCTCATTAAGAACTGAGGATTAAGGCAGATCACATTTCAGTTCCATGAAGCGTAATGACGAGAACCGATACAGGCATTTTAGTCAAACACACACACATACATGCAGTGAAGGTCAACGCATTATTGTACATGCATGTTTTGAGTGACTGAGAGGCCTAAAGCAGAGAAACGCTTTGGTACTGAGAGAAGGAAAATGTGTGTCAATGCGAAACATGAGTTCTGGCAGTAATCTATCACTATCTAATCTATCACCTCTTACTGTATATATATATATATATATATATATATATATATAAAAATTCCTTCAGCAAAAAACTAGGAGGCCAGTGTGTGACCTAGCTGTACACGCTTAAAAATAATAGTACTAGAAATGATTCTTTATGAACAGTATGTTCCATAAAATAACTGTTTTTGATCTGTTGGAGAAGCTTATGATGTTTAACCATTTTTGCTGGTGTCATATAACAAAAAAATGTCCTATTGTCAATGTGGAAGGATTTTTCCGGTGAAAAAAAAGATAAATTATAATGATAGTGGCGGGGCGATAGTGGCGATAATTTTTAAATAAAAATTATATATTTATAATGACTGGGGTTAAATTGTGAGGAATTCAACATTAGATTTCTCTTTGAGGACTAGCTTTAAGTTTAGGAGCATTATGACTTCCTAGCTTTTTCGTTTGCTATTTGGTATGGTTTTGCGCTTTTCATTTATTAGAAAGAAATACGGTAATGAAACCAAACCACACCGTGGAAATGGGGGTGGGGGCTGGTGATGCGTCGAAACACTAATCATGTAAGTATGTGTTTGACCCATAGTTTAGGTCTTGTTTTAGAATATTTAAAAGAATTATTTCCCTCAGTTAGCTAGCTAGTGCATTCTTCCAAGCTTAGCCTGGTTGGTGTTCTTCTTTTGTAACTGATAATAAAAGCAGCACTGAAATGAATAGAAAGATCAGACACCTGTTCCAGTGCACTGACTGACAGCAGCAACTGGCTGCTGATCAAGAACTGAGATCGTGCAGATACGAGAAGGCTGATGCAAAGCTGCGAATGTCCTCACCATCTTATACACAACGATATAGAATTATTTTTGCGTTTGAGACATAGTGATCTATCATGCTGATAGATTATTTTTCCCTAAGAGAACCTAAAAACATTACTGCACTCTTGCACAGCTTTTTCTGAGAAATTGTTATCCATTTAGATGATTCTCTGGAGGGCAGAGCTTTAATTGTGTCTCAAGTTACTGTGCCGAAAACCAGCTTCAGTTGCTTATGTGTTTATACATTTTCCCGTCGAACACTAAACAGCAGTGTATGTCCCCAGGTCTCATTTTGCAACCCATCTCCGAGCCTCCCAGCTTCATTTGCTCTTATTTTGCAACAGTGTAGAGTCCAGAAGCTTGCTAGATTCCAGAAAAAAACACTCACCCACACACTGTACTATACACAAAGCCACACATTTTGAAACAGATTAGAAAAAAAAAGAAAATGGGGGAAAAAATCATCAAAGGGACGGCTCTGGAAAGTGTCAGTGATGTCACCTGGTTGTGAATTGCGTGTGGACAATTGCCCCCCAGGTGCTAACATAATGACAGCAAGCACTAACCCGGCTTTAAGATCAGGAGATAAGGGTGGCACTCATATATTCATATCACATTCCTTCACCCGCTGAGTTGAATGGGAACACTTCCTGCATAGCTAACAAGAACAGTCCTTTCCCACATTAAGGCCACTGGGTGAAAGCAACAGTCCTTCACCTTGTAGCACCAAAGCAATGCCTTGAATGGTAAAATAGGTGTTAGTGAGGGTGGAGTTGATTGGAGGAGGCGTTGCTTTCTGTTTGTATGGAATACTTGTGATCCTTTGGCTATTTGGGGCTCACAGGAAGGTGATATACCTTGAAATCAAAGAGGTCCTGAAGTGGTATTTTAACTGCAGTCCTGTTATTTTTTTCTTATAAACAAACAAAAAATACATTACGACTGTATTTTAATCATAGACTTATCATGCTTGGCTGATAAGGTTGCTTGGTATCACTCAACATTTTCCAGCTGTATGTTTTATTCAGCCAGTGAACTTAATGCCAGTATTATCTTGACTAGTAAAAATTGGGTATAGGAGTAAAAATATAAATAGTAAGAAAAGTTTTTAGAAATGGTCTGTCCATCAATAGCTTTTTTTAAAGTGAGCATAATTTCTTTTAAAAATCACTATTGGACAGATTGTACTGTATATTTCGTAAACACATTTAGCTCCATAGAGTCATCAGCTCACAAATTGGGAACGGCAGCAAGTCCTGGTAGACATCCTTAGAGGCTGCTTCATGCTCAGGGGTAGAGCAGTGCACAGGACAGTTAATGACTAAAACATCCCATCCACCAAGGCCGTGTTTTATAGCAAAAAAATCGGAATTGAAGGTAATACATTTCTGCAAAAGAAAAAAGAAAAAAAAAGTGAAAGTTCAGTGAGGCAAGAACAATTCTGTTCTGTAATGTAGTGTACTGTGTATGACGAAGATTGAAAAGAGGGGAAAAGGAGGGATTGTGGAGTTGATGAGGGCTATAAATCAGATAATATTTAAATATTTAATAAAACGATTTATTATTACAATTAGGATGAATTAGTTAGCACTATCTGCTCCTTCTGCTTGCGTGAGCTCACGGTTGCTGATGATTGGATGCTGAGAGAGTGCGCTAGAGTGTGTTGAACCGGTCCCAATGGTGCGTGAGCAACCTGTTCAAAAGATGGCTCTGAGGAAACATGTGATGGTCTTCGTCATCTCTGGTTGGTAGTTGTAGCCTTGATGGGGGAGCGCCATAATGACGAGAATTGAATGAATGAATTGGCTATGCCTAAATTAGGATGAAAATTGGGGGGAAATCCCCCCCCCTCGCAAAAAAAACAAAAAAACTTTTGTCAGTAATTAATTACATTTTAATTTACATTTAATTTTAAAATAAATAAAGTAATTAATTTACCTGCCAGGTAAGTTTGTACACAGTTATTTAATTTTGTATTTAATTATTTAATAATCTGATATTGAACAAGAAATAATTTAGCTAACAGATAGATGGCTAACAAATGGATCAGTGTTTAACTAAAAACCATTATTAGCGGTATTTATTCTAGAGAAGTTTTTAGAATCTGAATTTGCAACTACTTATGTTGTCTAGCTAACAGTAGCTAATGGCTTTCGTTGACTTCTGAACTAATGAATTCGGCTGTTGACCCACTCTTTGGCTAGCTACCTGTTCGCACTTGATTCTTTATTCTCTTTGACTTCTACAATGTCAGGTTCTTGGAGCTGCGTTGTTTAGAAAGCAACAGCAGTCCAAAGCAGTCAACTTGAGTAGGGGCCTGACCACTGACTTTCACTGTCCTTGACAGGTTTAATTATTTCATGTGTATGAGGTCTGTCCAGCCATTGTTATTATAAGGAAAACGCTTTGTGTGACATGGATGTAACTTCGCAGCCAAGGAAAGTGAACGATCATATGCGTGAAGAATGATGACTTGACTTGTCTGGTCGGTGTGGGGGTTTTGGCCAATCGCCGTTTGATGCTGTTGAGTAAGCATGTGTATTGTGTGCTCATCACATTCAAAATGACTGAGCAAGTAGAGCAAAGAATCTGCATCAAATTTTGAGTTAAGCTCGAACATTCCTCAGTGGAAACTATTCATTTGATTCACAAGGCTTTCAGGGACGATGCAGTGAGTGCGGCATGAATAAAACTGTTCTTTGAAGATTGTCGAGAATCTATTGAAAAGTCAAAGTTTGAATTTGTTGAAAAGTCGGCCTGCAACAAGCAGAAAACCTTAGAATGTGTACAGGCTGTAAGCAACAAAGATCTGTGCGAAAACCAGAGGTGTAATTAGGAGTTTATTACTCACGGTCATTACATGGCTGGATACCTTGCAAACAGATCTTGTATGACAGACCAGCTACTGTACCTAAATAAATAAATAAATACCAAGTTTACCTAGCAATTAAATTAATTACTTTTAAATATTAAGTGTCAATTTGTACAGTAAATACAGTTAATACATGACACATTAATTCATTTTAATATTAATATAAATTTTTTTTGCATTTTTATTAATTTAATATCATCATCCGACACCCCGCATACTCCATTTTTTTCATATACAAGAAGTGAATTTGAACAGTGAATAACTGTGGCTCTGACTTCCTGTCTTTAAAAGTAAATGCAGTTAGTTTAGACAGAATTCAATTGCACAAAGGGAAGCTTTGAGACGTGGGCTCTTTCACACATTTACACCGACCCACAAACACCAGCTGTTCCCACTTGAGTGGCTTACACAGGTGGAGTGGTATTAAGACCCTTTTTACTTAGTTATGTCACTTGGTTATTGGTTCAGCTGTGCAGGAGAAAAGTAGTCGCTTTGTTTTACACATAGACAGTTGCTTTATATTGCTTTCTGCTACAGGTTTGTGGATTATTCTCTTTATTTTAATATTAGCAGCTGCTGAGATATATTTCCTGAACTCAAAAATATTTAATGTACATCATATTTGCTAATAATAATAATAATAATAATAGTAATAGTAAATATTTGCTAAAGGCAGATTTTTCGAGTAAGAAAAGAATTTGGGATTGCATTGATTTAATACTAAGTCATTGGTATGGGGTAATAGTTGACAGAAAGCCTGGACCCTGGATTTGACATACCGGCTAAAGTAGTTCATGCATGAAGAAATGATGCTGACTGATACAACTTGTCTTAAAGCCTGTCCCCACCATATTACTTTACTACTCACAATTACTGCACAAGCTCACAGTCCCAGGTCAATACACTGTAAGGAAATCTGTATTACATGTTAACTGAATCTCAGAGGTCAGATAATCTGTACATCCCTAAAGGGAATAATGAAATGTTTATTTTCTTTGCCGTCTCTAATCGATATTTCCTTCCTCTCTGTAGCGTCCCGGTATGCCATCAGGACCACGGATGCCCCATCAGGGGGCGCCAATGGGTCCTCCTGGCCCACCTTTTGGAGGAAACTCAGCTGTTCGGCCTGGGCTCAACAATCAGGCAGTGGAGGCCAATCGCAAACGTCCCGCCAATTCGCAGCAACAGCAACAACAACAGCAGCAAGCGGTACAAAACAGAAACAGGAAGTGAGTGTCAAAAGTTACACCGCTTAGTTAAAGACACAGATATGATTGGCATAGACTGAGGCATCCTGATAGATGGCTCTATGATTACTACCGCACTGTTGTAGTGTTGAAGTTGTTACCAAGACAACAGAGATGTAAGCTGTTTCTGCAGCAACGGCTCAGGGCTGTTGTTGTGTCTGACAGTGAAGGCTTATTCAAATACCATTGTAATGTCTGCGCAGGTGACCTGAAAATAATTGCGCGGTCAGACTTCAGTTTAATGTTAAGTACTTTAGTAATCTTTTAGAACATGTACGTACAGTAATTTTAATTATAAAGCATGCAGCTATGAGTATACGCTGAGGAATTATATAAGTCTGTGCTACATTATTCAACAATGAGAAACCATGAATGACTAAAACAGCAGCAAATATTAGGAAAGCCACAACCTAGAAGAATCGCTGGTTATAATTGAACTGATTTGTAAGTTAAAAATCGTGCTATAAATTGCCAGGGGTATGCATTGACATAGTTGTAGCTTGCATGGCTGTAGTCTTTTTTTAGCTACTTTATGTGCTTATATTAGTACATAATCTTTATTCTACTGAAAATCTTAAGTTAAAAAAAGAAAAGAAATGTGCTTTAAATTGTACTTGCTTGCTTGCTCCGTTGATGAAATCCAGAGTTGCAGAGATGCTAACCTGCTTCCTTACAGCATGTGTCTGGAGAAGAACTAAACTTAATTATTTTTCAAATTAAATACACTGGGCATAGGTTTGGGGAGAGATGTTAGAAGAAGGATAATCAGCGCATAGTGCTTTCACATTGAAATATATTTTTGCTAGTTGAAATTGGCAAAGAAAAATCACATTTAAAAAAAGTAATTTATAAATTACTGCAGATTATGTTCACGGGGGAACCAATAGTTTTTGTTATGTTTGTTTTTTGTATCCCGTCATGGAAGTATGGTTGGAAACAGATTGTGACTGAATTTTTATTTTATTTTTTTCCCCATATGAAAAAAGTCTGTATGAGAATGTAATTAAAAAAAGGAAATATAAATGTTAAACCCTTATTGTTTTGTTAGCATGCAAACATTTCATCATCAGCATAGTGTCTAGAATAGCTAGCTAGTTTCAACCATAGTATTTCCTTTTCTCTCTCACAGACTCATGGAAGTTCATACAGTCAGTGTTGATTAATAATTGACTGAAATTTATAGGATGATATGTAAATAAAAAAGATGCCCACTTTAATGATTGGTAACTGGTTTGGGTACGTTTTAGGACTGGGCTTCAATGCTAGTTCATTAGCTTGTTGCTAGTTTATAAGCATAATGACACCCTAAGAGAAAGGGTTAAATGTTATTTTAGTCATGCTTAGGTTTCTCATGGAGCAGTATTTCATTTTATACTGATAACTACATTTCTTATTTGTTAAACAACTCCAACAGAAAGCTCCAGAAAACTGATGTAATTTTTCACTGCCTTAGTCAGTAATCTGTTTTATAGACACCAATTAGCCATAACATTATCACCACATGCCTAATACTGACTAGGTCCCTCCTTTTGCCACCATAACAGTGATGTACCGTGTGTTATGACACCTTTTTATCACTACCAGCATTAATCTTTTCATTAATCTGATCTGCACTTGTGCTTCATTAATCTGATCTACACTTGAGCCTTTACTCTCCATGTGCCACCCATGTGGAACCAGTTTTCAGACCTGAAACAAATCCCACATGAGTTGCAGTTTTGGACTGCAACTCATTTCTGACCCAGTCGTCTAGCTATCATAATTTGACCCTTGTCAAGTAACTCAAATCATTATGCTTGTCTGTTTTTTTTTCTGCTTCCAAGACGTCAACTTGAGGAAACAATGGTTCACTTGGTGCCTAATATATCCTATCCACTTCCAGCTGCCATTGAAAATGTAGCTACTGTGAGAAGGACCAAATTGTGATGGCTATAGGACTGGGTCAGAGCAACTCAAACTGCAGCTTTTATGGAATGTTCCCAGGCTGCAGTGGTCAGCACATACCAAAAGTAATCCAAGGAAGGAAAACCAATGAACTGGCGACAGGGTCATGGGTGGCCAAGGCTCACTGATGCACATGGGGAGATAATGCTGGATTACAGTATGTACTCTGATCCAATTGAAGAACTACTGAAGTAGCTCAATTTGAGGAAAATGTTAATGCTGGTTCCAGCAGAAAGGTGTCAGAACACATAGATAAACTACTGTTTTGGAGGCAAATGGGGGGCCTACTCAATATTAGGTCATAATGGTATGGCTGATTGGTGTAAACCATAACTCACAGAATTAATAAAGTAAAATGAATTATCAACATGTCCATGATGAAATTATAATTGTGAGTAGTCATAAGGTTAGTAAGGGACATATTGATGAACCTCTGTCTGAAATGTTCTGATTTATTGGGATGTTTGTGTACAATATAGGTACATGCAAGTAAAAATTTAAAGGAGAAGCCAACTTAAAGACGCAGTGCACCATGGTGAAGATTATACAGACTTTGGGACGGTCCTAAGGGATGAGTGCCATTCTTTCAAATGATGAGTTGGGTTGTGATGACGAATTTTTTGCATTAGTATCAATCGTGTTCTCAGTTCTTTACAAGTCAAGTCCCACATTAACTCACAGAAATACCATTTTATTTACAACATTGCACAACTAGAACTTTTACCTAATATATAAATATTTTATTCAAAGCTTTAATAAAAAATTTTACACACTCTAAAAGAAAAAGCTCAATGATGACCCTGATTTTTTTTCATCATCTATCAGTTTTTTAAAAGCCTTACATGGACTCCTTCCCAGTTTTACAGTGTCCCATCTCCATCCCTAACACCTTGCTTTGCACTCACAACCTCTAGTTTTGTGCTTCAAAATTTCTCTCAAACACTCTTCCTTTGGAAGCTGATTAATTTTCATGAATTCCAAATTGAACTTGAACTTCCTGTTACATTTAAACTTTTGCTTCTTCTTTCAAGCCTAAACTCAAAAGCGTCTCCAACTCAAAACTACTATCTTTTAACATTGACATATATAATGCTTCACTCTTTTCGTTGCTCCAGTTTGCCTATATCAGTCTCCAGGAGATAGTTTACAGTAGTAACTTTTTGAAATTAGAGATTCCAACCTTCTTGGGATGCTAAGGTAATTTAATTTAAACATGCATCTTCATATATAATTGAGCTGCACTATGAGTTCTTAGTCCTCGTTTTTTTTTTGTGTGTTTTTTTAAGTGGGTGGGTTTTTACGCACTTACACTAGACAGGATTTTTTTTCATAAATGTGATCTGGCAACCTGGTTTAATTTAATTTAATACATTCAACAGAATATGACCGTAATGGATCCACATCATGTCATGGGAACAATATTTGCAATCTGCACTGCTGTTCTTTTTAATTAACCCGCAATCTCAGAAGCACATGCTGCTCCTGCAGTTTTTAAACAGGTGGGAAGTGGAAGAGGACCTTTATAGTGAATTAAGAACACTTCCCTCATGTCATCTATTCCACCCCATGACGGGCAGCCGTGCGCAGAAAGAATAGATTTATTCCAACAAGAGAAAAATGGTTTACACCAAGCCTCTTGTGCCGATTGAAAATTCCGGCTCAGACTGCTCTGATTGAGGTGGTTACATGATGCATTTTATTTTGATTGGGCTATAATTCGATTATTAGTGAAATATTAGAGTTCATGTTAACACAGTTAGTGTTATGTAAAACAGTTTCAGTGTCTTCTGCTGGGTTTCATCTTCTACAGCACTGATAAGTGCTTTCTCCAGCTGTCTGCACTTTATTATGTTAGTGTATCTGTTGATCTTGAGACTGTAGCGCCTGTCATTTGATTACTTATCAGCTGATTCACTCTGTCTGTCTCACCCTTTCTCCTTCTCCTTATTCCCCACTTACAGTATATTCCCTCAGTTCCATTAACTCACTTACGCTCACTTGGTCTTTTGATATTTTTGTAATGTTAGCGTGCATTAGTAGCATCTGCACTGCAGCCCGACTGAGTTTATGAATGTTCGTATGTTGTTTAATTTCTAATTCGCTGCCAGGTGTTTGGTCAGATGTCCAGAACCTTTTGTGGAACCGGTGAATATGGCACAAGGAACAAAGACTATAAAGTTGGTTAAAGTTTAAGAACAGTGTTGCCAGGCAACCAGGAAGCATTAGACACAGGACCATAACTAGCCAACAATGTTGATATTACATATCTACTAAGTATTGATCATAACAGCAGTCTGATATTAATGTTTAAATCAATAAGAACAACTCAACATTGACAGCGGACAGAACTTCTACTGAGATATTCTGTCACAATTTCTGCAGTGCTGAGTGAATGTTACTCATTTGCTTACATAACCATGTTGGAATGCAACAAGACAATGAGTAAAAACTTTTTCTCTTCAGCCTACAGTGCCTGAAAAGTATTTCAATAAAAGCATCATAGGAAGTTAATTCCTGAGATGTTACCATAGCAAGAGTTTATGTCAGGAGCAAGGATCATGGGCTGTGGAGATGGATCCAGGTGTAGGTGCAGGCCATGAGCTTCCTCAGATCTCCTGGGGTTCCTCAGATCTCCAGTAGTGAGAGCGGAGGCGCTATAGCAGCGCCGAGACGTAAGACTGAGTCCGTCCGCGATGTCGTTGAGCCAAAATGTGAAGCTGAGCCGTAATCGAGGAAACATGAGCGAGAGTTCAAAGCCGTGAGGTCCGTCAGCGAAGGCATAGGGCAAAAACGTTAAGCAGAGCCGTAGTCGAGGAAACGAGAGCGAGAGTTAAAAAGCCGTGAAATCGGAGTGAAGCCATGAATCTAAATCGTGGGACAAGAAAACGGGAAAACGAGAAAACAGAGCAAGATCGAGAAAACCATGAAACGAAACGCAAGAATATTGAGGTGAAGAAACGCACAATAATCTGGCAACGAGACAGCACGCTGCGCTTTCTTATAAGCCGGAAGAAATGAGGGATGCACTGTGAAAAACTGGTGTGCAGGCAGGGCGGTCTGGGGTCGTGTGAGGAGACATGACAGCGTGGGAAAACATGACCACGTGGTGAGGAGCATGACATCGTATGAAAGGAAATGTCATAGAAAGTGGTCATAGAACAGCATGAATGATCAGAGTGTGACAGTTTAATTGTAAGTACACAGCAGTGATTGGTACACATATCTTGTACTTAAGTCAAAGTAGAGGTATCCTAGGTAAAATATTTCTCCAGTGAAAGTCTTCTATTAAAATTTCCAGTTGAGTAAAAGTACAAAAGTATTCGCCTTCAAATGCCAAACTTTCAGACAAAAATATAAAATAATGTAGTTTATCATTGCTGTTCTTGTAATACTAATGATCTGTGTTAGGAAGTTAGATACATTTACTAGGAACGACCAACAGTTCAAATTAAATCAGCCCAAATAAAAGGACGCTGATTGGCATTCTTGATGTGCTATTTTCTTAACTAATAAGTAAGAAGGAATTGCACATGCACATGTTAATATAGTGGAATAGAAAGTACAATATTTGACTTTGGTGACTTTTTAGTGGAGTAAAAGTAAAAACTCACTATAAAGACAGATATTTTAAGTACTTAAATACAGTAACACATTGCATTTACTTCCTTACTGTCTACTAATGTGAACTAGATTTGTGAATTATGTTTTTTTGGACTAAACTTTTAGCCATATATATACAGTATATACACTACCGTTCAAAAGTTTTAGAACACTTTCTAACTCCATAATCGTTTCAGATTTTTATTTCTTTCTACATTGTAAAGGAATGCTGAAGGCGTCCAAAAAAATGCATTCATCTCCTTTGAACAGTTAATAGTGAGATGTTTCTGCTACTTCTGCTCTGTAAAGACTTCATAACGCCTCTAATCTGA
>JAQMYJ010000001.1:24794507-24805723 GCA_030014305.1 Clarias laeviceps
ACATTGCTGTTTAATTAAGCAAAAGTACATTTTATCCGATTAATCGATTACATTTTTGGTAGAATACTCGATTACTAAAATATTCAATAGCTACAGCCCTAGTTGTTGTTACTTAATTGAATGAATTGCCATATGTGTTATTTCATACTTTTGAGAAAATCCAGTACTGTTCTAGAACATAGAAAATAAATCCAAACCTGTGTCCAAACTTCTGACTGGTACTGCATCATGACTTTCTCTTTTTAACGTGCTTTAAGTAAGAGCAGACCACTTCTGATAAGTCTTCCTCAGAAACGCGAATAGATTCGTGTCAATGCAATGCAGTGTGAAATTTTGGCACAGTGCCCCTTTCTAAATTTACTTTTTTGTTCACAGCAAAAGCGCAAACTGCGACTCTACATCTCCAACACCTTCAACCCAGCCAAGCCTGACGCAGAAGACTCAGATGGCAGCATTGCATCCTGGGAGCTCCGGGTAGAGGGAAAGCTACTTGACGATGTGAGTCTGTGGATTCAAGAAGCACATAAACACTCACATAATCTAACTTCAGCTCTCTGGTACCAGGTGTGCTACAGATGTTTTTTGACATCGGTGAATCATGTAAGAGCAAAATTAGTCGTGTGCCCATAGAGATTCTTATGAATCCTTAGGGTTCTCCATCCAGTCCATATTTTTGGCCTTAAACACACTTGAGCTGTGAAATGAAGGCTGTAGAATGCTGATTAGCTGTGTCATGTGTGGTCAGAAGTGAAAAATCTAGATTTGTTGCTGTTTCCTCTGCTTTATAAAGCTTATAGATAGGTAAGCTTTCTATTTGTAAATTGTAATTTTACCTCCATGCTTCACACCAGAAAGCCAGGTTTCTCTTAATGTACTAAGTTGACCACAAGACATAAATATAGCACGTTTTACAGATTGCTTCATAATGCATCAACAGTGCAGTGTCTGATTTTGAGTGATACCACCAGCACCATTAAATCCAGCTGTTGAGAGCTCTATATACAGAACAGTAGCCGCCATTTATACACAGATACTGGAAAGAGGGTGAGGCGGTTTCCAGCAGATGGCAATTTTTTTCTCACCTGTTCAAAGTCCTGCAAATTCAGCATGTGTTATAAAGGTTAAGCAGGTAGGTAATTTTTAAAAGCAAAATGGATCATTTTAAATGCACTGATCCTGGTATTAATCAGATCATTAGTTTGCTACTTTTTGAATAATTAAGTAGCAGTATGTATTTACTGTATCATTTAGACTATGTCCTCATGACCAGCCTGAAGTAGCTTTTATTTAAAAGCAGATCTGATGTTCTGTGTCTGTGTTCAGATCTGAGTCATATTCATATGTGGTCCTAGATCGGACATGCAGCTAGGAATTCATGCGACTTTTTGACTCTGCGCATGCATGGGCTGCTCTCTGTCAGCACCGGCAACACTGAGTTTTCATAGCAGTAATAGCAACAACTGATAAAATGATTAAATTGAGGCATCTGGCTTTCTACCTTCTATTGGACCACAACCAATACAGCCGACTACCTGCTTGCTGTTCTCCAGAATGAAATGCTAAGCATTTATTTGCCAAAATCGTATCCATTGTTTTAAATGAATGAGCAGTCGCACAAATTCTTGACGTGTTTTAACCCAGATGGGGAGAGCAAAGACGTATTGATGTGGGCACGCGTGCCTTTGCGGGACAGATGTGTCCACATTAGAGTCGGATAATCGTCACTTTTAATTATGAATGTGAGCCGTCATGACATGCAAATCTGTTCTGACCAAAAAATCAGAATGGCTTGTAATGTGAACATAGCTTTAGAGTCTTTCATAACTTTTGATGCACATCATGGAGATTAATTGATTTAGCATTAAGTCATATTTGTGCAAAAGTGCAACTTAAGCACCAAAGCCAGGAATTAAATCTAAGCAGCTGTACCACTACACTTTGTTTGTAGATCAGCTGCCTCTTTTCACTGTACCAATAAAGACAGTTGCCATGGGACACCATGTACTTTGATGGCTGACCTTATGGTACAAATACAATGTGAAGACCTTGGTAGATTGCATAAGTCCCTAATGTTGTAAGAATTTACCTTCACTTTCATCATAGAGAATTTCTATGTCTCCATGTAATCAAAAAGATATGGAAATACATTAATATTATAAGAATGTAATAATCAAATATTGTAATGTGCGTCAACTAATCTTTAGTTCTGTGCAACCTGTATAATGTGCAAAATAATGCCTCGGATCCAACCTTTGCAGGTTATAAAAAATGACAAAACATCTTAAAGTGGTATTTTCCTAATATATTCCACTGCCGAGGAGTATACTGAATAAACAAATTACCAAAGCCAAAAATGAAAACAAAGGTCAACACACTATTTAATAATTATTATTATTTTTTTATATAGTTTTAGGTGTGTGTGTTTCCCCCTTTTCAGACAGAAACACACAGTCCTTGAAACACACAGTCAGAGATTCTGAACAGAACTGTCTCAATAATATCACTTATTCACATTTAAAAATACACTCTACAGTGTGTAAGGCCAAATGATGTCATGCGTTATGAATCTGTACTAGATCCTGAAGGGAAGGCACAATAAGGCCTGGACTCACCGAGCAGCCTTAAAAAGAGGGCCTAGAAGGTAGAAAGCTAGACTTAGCTATACCATTGATGAAAAGTTGGAGTACATATTTCTGTGGCAAATCACAAAAATGGAAATTCTATCATCATGACAAGGTATTGCTATAGGATTACGGATTAGACTAAATTAGTGTTTGCCTTAAAAATTTTGAGACGGTTTTATCCTTGCTTGGACTCCTTGCTGTTTTTCATTTATATTTCTGCATTTTGGTTTGTTCTGCAATTGGGTTCCGAGTGGGCACTGTAGCTCAGCGGTATATCATTCCCTTCAGCATGCCAATGACCCATGTCCAGAGACACCTGTAGCTGAACCAATGCAGTGAGGAGGCCATATGAAAGAGAAGTGTTCTCTCTGCTGAGGTAAACCAGGTCACTTTAGGTCAGCCTGCCTGGAAAACCCAAGACCTGGCCAAGGGTTAGGGAACTTGTGATGGGGACCACTTTTCTCGCACTCGTCACCATATTCTAAGGGATGAGCCAACACTTTGCTCAAACCCTTCTTGACTCTGGTGCTGCGGAGAACTTTATGAGTTGTCTTTTGCCCAGAAGCATCACACCCTATTGTCACCTCACCATATTAGATGATAGACCCTTGGAATTAGCAATGTCCACCTTCTAACTGCTCCCCTCCACATGACAATCCGAGACCAGCACCTTTCATCGAATGAATGGCCGCTCCATTTCAACAGATTTCAGTTAGTCCCAGCTGTATCACTTGTCCCCAGAACATGCTTTGTAGGATCCATCTTCCTGGCTTGTTACATCATTTCCCCATACCTAAACACCCTAGGTCACATACAGTACATTCTGATTTATTTCACACTCCTCTTGAAATGGATTCAGATCCTTTTTCCTCATCATTCTACACACAATAATCCACAATCACAAAGTAAAAACAGGTGTTTATAATGTTTTGTTAATTTATAATAAAAAATTTAGTTGGAAGCATCTCATTTAGACCCTTTGCTATGACAGTTGAGCTCTGCATCCTACTCCTCTGTAGTTGCATCCTACTCCTATTAGCAGTCCTTGAAATGCTTATACAACTTGAATGGAGTCCACCGGTACCTAATCGAATTCATTGGATAAAATTAGGAAAGGCACACACCGAACGAAGAGCACTGGTCGGGCAGGCAACCAAGCACCCAAGGGTAACTATAAATGAGATCCTGAGTTCCCTTGTGGCAATGGGAGGACAACCATCACTGCAGCACTGTACAAATCTGGTCTCTAGGATAGAGTGGCCACACAGAAGGCATTCCTCAATAACAGGCACATGACAGCCTGCTGGGAGTTTGCCCAAAAGCACTTGAAGGACTCTCAGGCCATGAGGAGCGAAATCTTGTGGTCTGACCTGGTCTTCAGAACAACTCTGTGAAAGGCCTGGAGTGGCCCAGTTAGTTTAGAGCTTATCTCTGGAGAGACCTGAAAATAGCTTTGACCATTGCTGCCCATTCAACTTGGTTGAGCTTGAACAATTTCCCCAAGAAGAATGGAAGAAACCTCCAATGGAAAGGTGTGCCAAGCTTGTAGTGTCATTTGTAGGAAGACGTGAGGATGTCATTGCTGCCAAAAGTGCTTTAACCAAGTACTGGGTGATGGGTGATGGGTCTGAATACTCATGTAAATGTCATATTTCAGTATTTTTTTTTTTTTATTGAAATGATTTGAATCTTTTTTAATATGAGTGTGAAACTTTAAAGGATCTGAAAACTTTCCGTCAGCACTGTTTATGTCTGGCTTTTTTTCACTGGCCTTCCCCCTATCTGAGGGAAATACAGTGATTTTGGTGGTGGTTGATAGTTTCTTTATGGCTAGCCATTTCCTGCTCCTCCCCAACCTCTCCACAACCTGAGACTGCTGAGATTCTGTGTCAGCATCTATATAGGATTTAGGATTTAATGTTTTAGTGGTAATAATTGGTAAGTTTGACCAAGTCTGTTTGTTTTCCAATTGGAGAATGAATTGTATTTAGGGATAAATAGTCATATGTTCTCTCTAGACATTACTTGTCTGTTAAATAGCCTTCAAAATGAAAACAGAAAAAAATATGCCTTTATACAAACTGTGATTGTTTTATTTACTTATAGATCTTCATAAAATCAGCGATTACACTGGAAACTCATAAAGGAGAATAATTTCTGAAATAATTTCTACCAATTCCTATGTGGCTTACATCAACAACAGGTTCATGTAGTCTTTCTTGTGCTAAGCATAGAGCCGTTCAGACTTGCATGCTGGTCCGTATGCCAATGTCAACACGAGAGCTGGAGGAACCGAACAAACTGCAGCACATGTGCTTTTGCCGGAGTGACCTCATAGCCTTCAAATGGCAGCTATGTGTGTTTTAGCGTGGTGAGGTTAAAATTATCTGGGTCGGCTCCAAGTTTCCGCCACTGCAATACGCTCAACTTACCAATGAGGTCATTCTACTGCTCCTGTACAAACATTAAGAGTTGGACCCAGTAGACTTTCTTTTAGCTTTTTTTGTTACTATTTTTAATACATTCAATGTCTCCATATCACTATACCAAAGACAGAATAAAGGATCAAATCATTTTTACTGCAGAAAGGACAACAAAATCATGCCCTGAAAACTCACTTTGCCCCTCTAACCATAAACAACTATATCGTTTAGTCTCAGAATATGGTTTCTGTGTTGGCCAGTGATTCTCTCCAGTGGTTGCTTATTTTGCTTGGATTCTGAGGTGGGTGATGGGTTTACCAAAAAAGATGTAGCCAAAAGCCTGAATGTCTAGCCAAGTGTTTAAGCAAAATTGTGCTCTGTAACCGCACAAATGGAAACAGTAGGCTACCATGACAGTTTTATACAGTAGTACTGCTCTTTGGTTTGAATGGAATGATATCATTGTTGAAAAAAGTGCACCACGCCTAAGTCTTTAGGAAAGATATGTTTTTACAATTAGTAATGCAAATACACTGCTCATTAAAACACTTTTTCTGTTTTGTTTTGTTTTCCAGCCAGCAAAAGTGAAAAGAAAGTTTTCGTCCTTTTTTAAGAGCCTGGTTATTGAGCTGGACAAAGATCTGTATGGACCAGACAACCATCTAGTGGAGGTGAGTGTCGTGATTACTTTTCTGGGTTTTTTTTTGTAGAGATCCCACTGTCATCATATGCAGGCAATACACGACATTGTGTGTAGATTCTTATAAGATCCTAATTTGAGGGCCATTGGGCCTTACTCTTTGCCAAAACTCTTCCTGTTTGGAGACATTGATCAGGTTCAATAGATATCAGGTGATGACAAATAGAAATAGTGAAAAAAGGTGTTTAGAGTATTTGGTTTAAAGAGGCTATTGTTTGTGTTAAATACTTATGGAGACTGGTATAGCTATACAGTAACAAAGTTTCGGACACAAGTTTATTTTCTACATTCTAGAATATCGGATTTTTAAAAAAACTATGGCATTGGGGAATTAAGTAACAACAACAGTCAGTTGATATTTTAAGACTTAAAGGTCAGCTGTTCTGGAATAGTTCTTGCAAGAACAGTATTGTCAAGTGCATTTGAAAACCCATCAAGCACCATGAAACTGTCTCTCATGAAGACCATCCCAGGAAAGCAAGACCAAGACTTACCTCTGCTGCAGAGGAGAAGTTCATTTAGAGTCACCAGCCTTGAAAATCACCAATTAACAAACATCACCTCAGATTAGAGCCGTTATAAAGGCTGTACAGAGCATAAGTAGCAGATTCATCTCAATATCAACTGTTCAGAGAAGATTATTGCTTATTTTGGACGCCTTAAAGTATTGTTTTAGAATGTAGAAAGAATTAAAAAGACCATGGGATTAGAAGTGTGTATAAACTTTTTTGACTGGTTTGACTTTTGACTTCCCTTAAGGCTAGGGAATTTTCGAAAGACTTCAGAATTGTTACAAGGAATGTGGTTTAATACTAGGTTTCCTATTCACACACTACAGGCAATTTGGACAGGCCAGGTAGGCTAATCTGTGTGTCTTAGACCTGTGGGAGGAAACTGGAGTACCCAGAGGAGGCCCACTAAGGAGAACATGCAAACTCCATGCACACAGACCCGAGGCAGGAATCAAACACGGACCCTGGAGGTGCAAGGCGACAGCGCTAACCACTACGCCATTGTGTCACCTAACACAGTACACTTTATGGCAAAAAAAAGTTTGTGACGCACCTCCCAACATTGCTAACCTTGGCTATGGGAATTTGTGCTCATTCAGCCACAGGAGCATTAGTGAGGTCAGGCTTTGATGTTGGGTGAAGAGATCCGGGGTGTGGCGAGTGTTCCAGTTCAATAGGGTCGAGGTCAGGGCTCATGGACTTGAATTTATCCACAGGTTCAAACAGCATTTGCAGCTTCCAAAAACATTCTATACAATTGTGTGCTTCCAACTTTACACAACCAGTCTGGGGAAGAGCAGTATATGAGTGTAATGGTCAGGTGTAGACATGCAAGTACTATTAGTCAAATAGGCTATTTTTTATAGAATGTATTTTGAGATAATTGTCTGTTATTTGTTTAATAAATGTTGATATTTTTGTAACATACTGTAGCATAAATTCAAGTGAATTAGCCATCAGTCATGATGAGGCTCCCTCAGAAACAGTCTCCCTTACAGATGGATTTTTGTAAAGCACTGCAGTGTTTGACTGAAGCGTTTGACTATGTAGGATGATGCCCCAAGAGAAACACAGTAAACTACTAAATCTGAGATTTTGTTCATGAATATTTATGAACCGGTCTTACATAAATATTTTGTCCATAAGAGCATCATACCATATAAAGTGTTATTTGCTTAAAGTGACTCCTATAAATGTATAGTATTTATAGCATGCTACAGACACAGCATTGGCAACTGCAGTTAGTGAAGTGTACTGTATGTGGAAGATGCTCAATGAATGTACAGTAGCTGTATGAAAATCTCAAGAAGCATTAAAAGGATAGTTTGGATTTTTTTTTTTAATCAGAAGTGAGATGCATATAAGTAGATTACAATTAGTCATTTTAAATTTTCCTTCTTTATGAAGTTTGTCACTTACAATGTACAGTAGGTAATCAAAGCCAAATTCCACAACCTCCCTTGGAAAAATTTATTCCTAAGTTTAGTTGAGACTAAAAGAGTGCTCAACACACTGACAAAACTTGACATTTTGATTTAACTCAAGTGTTAAATCAGAAACTTCATACGAGTCTCAGCTGAACTTTGGAATGCATTTTCGGGAACGAGGGTTGTGGAATCATCCCTGATTACTTACAGTACATTGTACTCGCGTTCCGGGTGACAAACTCCACAGTCAGTGTGCAGAGCAGGAAGATTTCTAACGACCAAGACCTATGGTGATGTACTTATATGCACCTCAATTTGATTTAAGGCAGACTTGGAAAAATCCAAACTTAAGTGTTTTTCTTTTCAGCTGCTGAGGAGCAGGGATCAGGTAAGCTTCAGCTTTGCAAACAGTGTGTCTGAAAAAAGATCATTATTTTTCCTTTAATTAATGCAAGTGCTTACTGAACAGCTTGAAGTTCTTCTGGAATAGATTAGACCAAGTTAGTGCATCATACATGGATTAAAGCTAATATACGTACTATATATCAGGGATGAGAAAAATTGCTTTCAGTTATGTAGAAATCCACTGTATGATGTTTCTTTTCATAATAAAGACCAGACATTATGACGTCATGAAAAGAAGAAAGTTAAAACCGCTTTTTATTTGTATCCTAGTGGCATCGCACTCCCACCACTCAGGAGACCGATGGGTTCCAGGTGAAAAGGCCAGGTGATGTCAATGTACGCTGCACTCTCCTGTTAATGCTGGATTATCAGGTAAGGCTGCATGTTAATATTGTCTACTATAATAACTAAGCAGTGTCTCACGAGAGGGAGTGCTGTTGTGATGAATGTCAGCGCAGTTGTGATGCAGTCGCAGGCACGAGGGCGTAGCTCAAGTTATATATTCAGCACAACAGCACAACCTCGAGTGTGATGTTGCTTTTATACAACAGTTCAAACACCATTTATTGGCCAGTTCTGTAAGTCTCATAAGTTTCTCCTTATATTTCCACTTAATCCAATTTAGAATAACAGCTCTGTTAATTTCTGGGTTTAAGTCCCAAATAGAGTTTAGTGCACTAGAGTGTACAATCCCTTGTCCTGCACACCAAGTATCGTCCTTGATTAGGGGTTAACGGGGGATTTGGGATTCAGCCTTGTGTTAGAATCTACAGGGTGGGCCATTTATATGGATACAGCTTAATAAAATGGGAATGGTTGGTGATATTAACTTCCTATTTGTGGCACATTAGTATATGTGAGGGGGAAACTTTTCAAGATGGGTGGTGACCATGGTGGCCATTTTGAAGTCGGCAATTTTGGATCCGACTTTCACAAATGCTTCGATTGACAGTTAGTGTAATTAATGATTGTAGAATACCTGTGATGTGGCGTGATAGATATAGTTAAACATCCCAGTGCTGTGGAAAGCCTCTCGTCCAATCAGATTACTCACTTTGAACTAACTGTTGTATTATATACATTAACTCAGCTATCAAGTATTTTTTTGTATAAAGACTCAATGACTCTATGAGAAAAGATTCTATGGTGTGCGAGACCACACACCATAGAATTCTATCCACACTTGTATGTTTATTCATACTGAAAGCCTTCTCTTGTGTGCAGCCTCCTCAGTTTAAGTTGGATCCACGGCTGGCTCGGCTGTTGGGAATACACACTCAGACACGCTCATGTATCATCCAGGCCCTGTGGCAGTACATCAAAACCAACAAGCTGCAGGACTCCCATGACAAAGAGTATATCAACTGTGATAAATACTTTCAGCAGGTAAAGATGGTGACTAAACTAATCCATTTTACAGACATCTGAGCTTCAGTGTTGTCGAAGTTTTTTTACATGATGGTTCCTTTATCTGACATTTAACACATTAGAAAACATGAACAAACGACATATACTATAAATAACTAACAAAGTAGCGAACATTTGTGCTAACAGATTTTTTTTAAATAGTAAACTTAGTAAACAAACATCTGCATACACCAGGGCAGCGGCATGGTAGCTTAGTGGTTAGCACTGTCGCCTTGCACCTCCAGGGTCCGGGTTCGATTCCTACCACTGTGTGCATAGAGATTGCATGTTCCTCAAAATTCCCCAAAGTGTGTTTTTTTAATTCAGTCCTTGAAGGTGAGTATCCAGCACAGTTTGTTGAGTGAATAAAGCAGAACCTCACCTCACTTGCTTCAACAGATTTTTGACTGCCCTCGGCTGAAGTTCTCCGAGATCCCACAGCGTCTGACCAACCTGCTGCTTCCCCCTGACCCCATCGTCATAAACCATGTCATCAGGTCAGTCTGTCTGTCTAACAATGTTTCCATTGTCTGCAGTCATCCTTAATACACTATTTGGCCAATAGTATGCCTTCCCCAAACTGTTGCCACACAATTGTACAGAATTTCTTTGTATCACAATTTCCCTTCACAGAAGCAACGGAGCCCAAACCTGTCCCAGTTCTGGCACCAGTTCTGTATGTTCTGACACCTTTCTATGGTAACCAGCATTAACCCTTTTAGCAATTATAGCAACAGTAGCTCATACCAAAAGTGATCCACAAAAGGAGAACCGGTGAACTGGCGACAGGTTCATGGTGGACCTCAATGATGCACCTTGGGAGCCAAGGCTAGCCCTTGTAGGACCAATATAAAAGCTCCTGTAGCACAAATTGCTAAAAAGGTCAATGTTGGTCTCTATATACTGTACGTAAAGGTGTCAGAACACAGAGGTCACTGTTTTGGTTGCAAAAAGAGGGTTCTAATCGATATTAAGTGAGTGGTCATGCATGTGATCATGTCAGGTGTCCACATTCTTTTGGCCATGTAGTGTACATTATAACTTCTCTTGGTGTGCATTGCAGTGTCACACTCACAGCTGTAACATTAGTTAAAGGCATTGTCTTGGTGTGTACAGTGTGGACCCAAACGATCAGAAGAAAACAGCCTGCTACGATATAGATGTCGAGGTTGAGGATCCACTCAAAGCCCAAATGAGCAACTTCCTGCTTTCGACAGCCAATCAGCAGGAAATTGCCTCTCTTGACAACAAAGTAACCAATAAAATCCCACTTTTACATGATCAACACTGCTAGGAATTCTCAAAACTGTGCACATTCTTCTTTTGATGATCCTAACCACTGTTGGTCTGATATGAACTTGTTACAGATCCATGAGACTATTGAGTCCATCAACCAGCTGAAGATTCAGAGAGACTTCATGCTCAGTTTCTCCCGAGATCCAAAAGGTTACATCCAGGACTGGCTGAAATCCCAGAGCAGAGATCTTAAAGTGAGTTCAAGTCTAACCTGGACCAAGTCAAATATTGCCTTGCTGATTGTACCCTTTTATTTCCAAAATGTTGAGATTGAGGCTTTATCACTATTTATTTAACACTCAGTAATTTAAATGTAAGGTGATAATATTAATCCTGATTATACACTACAGGCCAAAAGTTTGGACACACCTTCACTCATTCAATGTGTTTTCTTTATTTTCATGACCATTTACGTTGGTAGA